>CM017764.1:40673369-40767851 GCA_008009225.1 Acer yangbiense | reverse complement strand
GCGCGAATTTGAACAAGGCATGAGGCAGTCGAAAAAGTTCTTCGCCATGAAGGATCATTCGAATGAAAAGGCTCTAAGGCGCTTCGACAAGTCTCTTCAGTTGCATATGGCCAGCGCAGTGGGTTCAATTAAAAAACAGAGAAAATGATGGAAAGCCCACTGTCGTTATACTAGGACTGAGCCCCATCCCATGCACTTAGAAGTTCCAAGTAAGCGTGCCTTCAACACCTACTACTCCGGTCAAAAGGGCAGCTTTTCTGGTTCTGATGCTGAACCCGATTTAGGTCATGTTACCGGTAAGGATTACGGGCCTTTCATGCTGGATGGGGACGAAGAGATAGTCTGGCCTTCTGAAGATGAGATTGAGGATGACGAAGACAACGAGGATCCTCCGACAGCTAGTTGAGATTATGCCATACCTTTTTGCACTTCAGTTGTAAATAACTCTCCATACCTTTTTGTAACTTCAGTTGTAAATAACCTTCCATACCTTTTTGTAACTTCAGTTGTAAATAACCTTTATAAAATTTATAACTCTTCTTTAGCTTCATTTTTATTTTATTCAGCTGCCCTTGCTGAGTTTTCGGCTTTGTTATTTTTATTATTC
This sequence comes from Acer yangbiense, assembly GCA_008009225.1. NCBI lineage: Eukaryota > Viridiplantae > Streptophyta > Magnoliopsida > Sapindales > Sapindaceae > Acer > Acer yangbiense. Next base: position 40,767,244 of record CM017764.1, on the reverse strand, counting down.
AGCTGCCATTGCTGAGTTTTTGGTGTGACGTATCCGACCATACACCAAATTTTATTTAAGCATACTATTGTTTTTTATTCAGCTACTATTGCTGAGTTTTTGGTGTACTCAGTGTTTGTCAGGACGTATCTGACCATACACCAAATTTTATTTAAGCATACTATTGGGACGTCTCCCACTTTTGCTTTTGACTTTAGTCATTTTATTTTCAGCTAGCTTTTTCGACCCCCAGCGTTTCTTGTTGAGACACAATCCATGTGCGTTTTGGCTGGACGCTTTTCACGTCTTTTAAGAGGTCTAGCTTTATCTATGGTGGCGACCACCATTTGGTCTTATAACACGTCCGGGTTGTGGTGGCGTGTTCAACTTTGACCCTCTGTTTGTCTTGCTCGCTTTTGTCGCTGTGAGTTTCAAACTCGTCTTTACGCAATGGCGAGTGGTTCATAATCGTAAGCTAGCGAGTAAATTTACCCCTTTGGCGAGCGAAACCATGAGCTCATAGTAATAAATTACTCTTTATTGAATATATCCTGCAATCCTCGACAAAAACAAGAAAGGGAAAGAAATGCTAAAATGAAAACGGTAAAATAAAATCCAAGAAAGTGGTGACAAGGTCACGGGTGGTATATCTTCAGGTACTGTGCATTGCATGGTCGAGGTAGCTCGCCAAAACCCTCTCGAGTGATGCGATATGCTCCATGACCGGCTATGCCTGTAATTTGATAAGGCCCTTCCCATTTGTCTACGAGCGATCCGACAGCTTTATCTCTCGTTCCCGGGTTCACCCTTTTCAGCACTAAGTCGCCGAGTGCGAACCTTCTTTCACGCACATGTGAATTGTAGTACCTGGCTGCCCTTTGTTGGTAAGCAGCGTTTCTTATTTGTGCGCGTTCTCTTCTTTCTTCTAACTCATCCAGACCGCACTTTAGCATATCAATATTGAGCTCTGGTTGAAATAGTTGCACTCTTGGTGAAGAGAAGGATGTTTCCGCGGGAATGACAGCTTCAGCTCTGTAAGCCATGGAATATGGGGTCTCACCTGTTGAGCTTCTTTCTGTGGTTCGATATGCCCAAAGTACCTGTGGTAACTTCTCTGCCTAGCTACCCTTCTTCGCAGCCAGCTTAGCTTTCAGGTTGTGCTTTATGATTTTGTTCACTGCTTCAGTTTGGCCATTTGTCTGTGGATGTGCTGGAGATACGTAGTAGTTATTGATGCCATACTTGTCACACAGCTCCCTGAATTTCTTACCGTCGAATAGGGTTCCATTGTCAGTGATGATGGTGTTTGGTATCCCGAATCTGTACAGGATATTTTTCTTCACAAAGCTTGTAGTGTTTGTTTCTGTTATATACACCAATGGTTCGGCTTCTACCCACTTCGTAAAATAATCCACGGCTACGATGGCATGTTTCGCTCCTCCGAGTGCTGTTGGCATTGGGCCGATCAAGTCAATTCCCCACATGGCGAATGGCCAAGGCGAGGTAATACTCTGCAAGAGTTCAGGTGGTTAGCGAATGTTGTTTGCAATTTTCTGACATGCCTCACACCTTGCTGCTACCCTTTTAGCATCGGCGAACAATGTTGGCCAGTAAAAACCCTGTCTTAATGTTTTGTGGACTAGGCTGACACCTCCAGCATGATTCCCATAATTTCCACTATGTATGCTTCTCAGGATCCCTTCTGCTTCTTCAGGCCCGACACATCTCTGCAGTGCCCTTGAGTACCCCATCTTGTACAGTTCTATATTGAGTACTGAATATCTTGTAGCTCTGTACTTCAGTCGTTTTGCCTCCAATGGATCGCTTGGGAGTACGTCATTGACGATGTATTCTTTGATTGGTGTAATCCAGCTGTCTGTCTTGCCAAAGACTGTCCCAACTTCCATTTGTTTGATTATACTTGGCTGTAGTAGGTGGATCATAGGAATAATTCTGGGCCAGATGTTGATTGTGGCGGATGCCAATTTGGCCAAGGCGTCAGCCTGCTCGTTTTCTTCTCTAGGGACCTGGATAATTCTGTATTCTTTAAATCTTCCCAGCAGCTCCTTTGCTAATTTCAGGTAAGCGATCATGCCTTCGTCTCTCGCTTGGTATTCATCTAGCACCTGATTGACAACGACTTGGGAGTCGCTGAAGATTTCCACCTCATCCACTCCTAGAACTATGCAAACCTTTAATCCTACTATGAGTGCCTCGTATTCGGCTTCCCATCAGCTCCTTTGCTAATTTCAGGTAAGCGATCATGCCTTCGTATCTCGCCTGGTATTCATCTAGCACCTGATTGACAACGACTTGGGAGTCGCTGAAGATTTCCACCTCATCCGCTCCTAGAACTGTGCAAACCTTTAATCTTGCTATGAGTGCCTCGTATTTGGCTTGGTTGTTAGTAGCTTTAAAGTCAAAATGCAAGGCACATTCGACTTAATCTTCTTCCGGGGTTGACACCACTACCTCTGCCCCGCTGCCGTGCGTGTTTGACGACCCGTCAACGCGGAGTTGCCACCTGAATATTTTCTTATTTTGCTCCACTATCATTCTCGCTACTTCTACGTCTGGCTCGGTGAACTCTACCACAAAATCTGCCACCGCTTGGGCTTTAATTGCTGTCCTTGGAAGATACTCTACATCGAACTCACTTAACTTGATCACCCACTTCGTTAATCTGCCGGATACCTCTGGCTTTTGTAGAATTAATTTCAGTGGGTAGTTGGTGTATACTCCGATTTTATGAGCCTGGAAATATGGCCTTAACTTCCTTGCTGCCGTTATTAGAGTGAGTGCCATCTTTTCGGCTAGCAAGTACCCTGTCTCAACTGGTAACAGTGCTTTGCTAATGTAGTATATTGGTTTCTGGACTTCATCCTCCTGTCTTATCAGCACGGAACTCATGGCTACTTCAGAGACGGACAAATACATATATAGCGTTTCTCCCGTTTCTGGTTTTGATAGCAGCGGTGCTCGCCCGAGGTATTCTTTCAAGGCTTGGAAAGCCTTTTCACAATCTTCGTTCCACTCGACTCATTTGCCCTTCTTTAGAGCTTTGAAAAATGGTAGGCATCGGTCTGTTGACTTTGCTATGAACCTGTTTAATGATGCCAAACATCCCGTGAGTCGTTGGACGTCCTTCAAGGTCTTTAGGGAGACCATTTTTGCCAATGCTTGGATTTTGTCAGGGTTCACTTCTATTCCTCTTTGATGTACCTGGTATCCGAGGAACCTTCCAGATGGTACACCAAATACACATTTCACGGGATTCAGCTTCATTCCGTACCTAGTCAATACATCGAATGTCTCCCTCAGATCATCCACATGCTTATCCGCTATGATGCTTTTCGTCAGCATAACGTCAACGTATACCTCCATATTTCTTCCTATCTGCCTGACAAATATCTTGTTGACTAAGCACTGGTAAGTTGCTCCAACGTTTTTTAGGCCGAATGGCATGACTGTGTAGTGTAAGGATTCCCATATCTTGATTGGCTTATTTCGTGGACAAACCACGTGTTGGGGATTGTATGTAAGGGTAGCTTAAGTGATTCATAATCAAGCTCAAGACCCTCTCATGTCCTCAAGGTTGATAAGCACCAAAGGTAAACTTCTATGTGCTTAATTTGCTTTGAAGAGATAGTTGCACACACTCACAACTCATGCATAATGTTTAATTCGTGTATGTTGTGTGTCTATATTTGTGCATTAATGTTCATTAACATCTCTTCTTGCATGCTTTACATGATTGCATTTTGTATGACCAAAGTCATGATTCATTCTAGACTTAGGATTGCATTCATGGTGTTGGCACTGTACAAAGCGCTGTTGAAGGCGCTGTACGTACAGCGCCTATATGAGACCTGGTTGAAAATGCATTTTTAATGCATCAGGTCTGATGCAATTTTAGAAGGCGCTGTACGAGCGCTGTTCATACAGCGCCCATATCAGACCCGGGAGGATCAGTTTGGAGGCGCTGTTTAGGCGCTATACAAAAGCGCTCTACGAACAGCGCCCATGAAGAATGTTCTTCATTTCCCAGGTAGGCACTGTACAAAGCGCTGTACGTACAGCGCCCAAGGCAAATTTTGTGTCATTTATCAAAACGCACCACTTTGCTTTTGACACCCTATAAATATGCCTCTTTGACTTTAGGTCAATTAGTTGAGTTCAGAATATCATATTTTACTTAGAATATTTTTCAAGCAAAGAAAAATTCAAAAGAACTCACCTTTAACCACTCAAATCAAATCCTTTGTGCATCAAGTTTCATATTGCATCTTCTATGACTATATAGAATGCATCCATGATTGGGTTTGCATCATCACAACATGCTTGGTAAGTTAGTTCATCTTATTTTAGTATTTTCACTATCAAGCTTTCTCTTTTAATTTACTTGTATGTTTTAGATCATATGCTAAATACAAGAATAGAAAATTAATTGTGATGAATTGATTGAGTGTTGTATTGTGATAGCTAATTAGGTTTTTGATTAATCTTGATTAGCTAAGCTATTTGACATGTCATTTAGCAATTGATATCTAGGGTTGATTAAATTGATTATATCATCACCCTAGATAAGCATCTAAGGTTACCTAGCATTGTTTGTTATTTGAATATTTATGCATATTCACATAGGTTGCATAATCTCTTCTTAGAGAATTAAGTCTTGAGGCTAAGGTTGCTTAGGCCTCAAGCAATTGGACTAGAGCCACTTTTAAAGGCCCGAGTGGTAGAAGTGGGGGGTTATTGACCGGAGTGTTAGACGAGGTCTACATAGGTTGTAAACTCCATTTCGAATAGTGGATTTCGAGGTCCGAGTGTGGCGCACTAAACAGCCCGTGGTTTTTCCTAGTGGTTGGGTTTCCATGTATACATCAAGTGTTATTTATATTCCGTACTATATTACACTTGCTTGTATCTTTGACTAGTAGGGGTATTTTCGTAAAATTGACTTGCATGCGAAAATTGGGTAATAATAGTTAAAATCTATTCACCCCCCCTCTAGATAATATTTAGTACACACCGAGCGTTTCTTTCATGTAGCAGTATAACCCTTGATCCGTGGTAAATGCTGTCTTCTCTTCATTTGGCTGGTGCATCTTGATTTGGTTATAGCCTGAGTACGCATCCATGAAGCTCAACGTCTCGTGTCCAGCTGTTGCGTCGACCAACTGGTCTATTCTTGGTAGCGGGAAGCTATCTTTAGGGCAAGCCTTTATTCAGATCGGTGAAGTCTACACATATTCTACACTGATTGTTCTTCTTTTTTACGAGAACTACGTTCGCCACCCATTCCGGGTACTTAACTTCTCTGATTGATCCTGCGGCGAGCAACTTGGACACTTCCTCTTTTATTGCTGCCCTTCTTTCCGGGTTAAAGCTTCTTCTTTTCTGCACCACCAGTTTGCTTTTTTCGTTTACAGCCAGGTTGTACGAGATCACACTCCTACTAATCCCTGGCATGTCTTTGTGGCTCCATGCGAAAATTTCTTTGTACTCTTTCAACAAATTTGATACATCTCTCTTAACTCGTTCAGCCAGCCTTGCTCCAATCTTGACTGTTTTGTCTGGTTCTGCTTCGTTTAGAACAATTGACTCAGTTGGCTCTTCTTTTTCTCTGCTTGCTTTATCCCTTGGGTCTAATTCGAAGGTTTCTGGATTTTCTTCATGCACTTCTTTATCTACCTCGAATATGCTTAAAGCTTCCACTCCTGCCTTATCTTTGAAGATTGAGAGGTTAGCGCGACGAGCCATTTCCTGAGATCTCTTTAATTCTCCAACTCCAAACTCCATATGGAATTTTACTTTCAATGCGTGGGTTAAAGTGACTGCTCGGGCTTTGTTAAGGAATGGTCGGCCGAGTAGAGCATTATACGGCCAATTGTGTATATCGATCACGATAAAATCAAGTAGGATTATTCGCCGGCATGGTGATGTACCAAATCTTACCGGTAGTTTCACGGTTCCCAACGATCTTACTTCTGCGCCTCCAAAACCTTTCAATGGTACGTGGAAGGGTTCCAGATCTTTCCTTTCCAGTCACAGCTCATCATATACTCTGGCACTTAAAATATTAGCTGAACTCCTATTGTCTATCATTACTCGGAGGACATCCTTGTGTGCTATTTGAACTCCTACTACGATTGCATCATTGGGTTTGGCGTCAATCCCCTCTGAGTCTTCTGCAGTAAATGTTATGGGGTCATGCCCTTCTCTTCCTTTTTTAGGGTTTCTTTGTACAGAGTTTATCTCCATATTTCTACTCTCATACATTACTTCTCGGACTTCTGACATTCTCTCCCGATTGCTTTTGCCAGTGTGGGGCCCTCTAAAAATGGTATTTATTGCTGCATTGGGGCTGCTTCTTCTTGGGCTTTTTCTTTCCTGCCCGCTTCATTGGCGGCCACCATATTTGTCTCCTCTTAGAGTAAAATCTTTCAGATGCCTATCTCTGATTAGACTTTCAATGTGATCACGCAACTGAAAACATTTCGAGGTGTCATGCCCATGATCTTTGTGGAATCGGCAGTATTTGGTTGTGTCCCTTCGAGCATTGGCTGACTGTTACCGAGGGTACTTGGCGAGTCCCTTGTCTTCTACTACAGAGAGTATCTCCTCCTGATCACTTGTTAAAGGAGTGTAATGGTTGTACCTTCCTCGAAACCTACTAGCTCGGGTGTTTCCCCTGCTTTCCCTTGGATGGCCCTTTTGGCCCTTCTCATCTTTCTGGCGGTCGCATGACTACATCTTCTTGTCATCCTTGTGCTATGACTTTGAGTCAGGCTTGTGGTCATGCACATAGCTACCCCCTTGTGCGACTTCTTCTTCTTCTGCCAGTGCATAATCGCCAGCTCTTTCCATTATCTCTTCATACGTTTTCGGCCTATCTCTTCGCAGGTCAAAAGATAGTCATCCACTCTGTAACCCATTGGTGAAGGCGGCGATGACAGCTACATCACTGGCATCTTCAATTTGAGCGACCTCCTTTCCGAATCTTGCTAGATACTTCTTAATCGACTCATTGCGTTCCTGCTTCAGGTTTGATAGATGGGCGAGTGATTTTCTTCTCTGCACACTTCCCATGAACTGTCTTATGAATGCCTTGCTGAGGCTTGAGAAACTGTTAATACTCCCGGGCGGAAGTCGACTAAACCACCTGGAGACGAGGTCACAGAATGTTTACGAGAAGGTGAGGCATAGCTGTACGGTTCCCATTTGTTGATTGGCTCATTTCGTGGACAAACCACATGTTGGGGTTCTTTGTAAGGGTAGCCTAGGTATTGGTTTTATTGTTCGAAGCCCTTTGAAGACCTCGTGTTGATAAACACCGAAGGTAAATTTCTATGTGCTTACTTGTCTTGAAGAGATAGTTGCCCACACTCACAACTCATGCATATGTTTAATCTTTGTATGTTGTGTTTCTTATTGTTGTGCATTAATGCTTATTTTCATCTCTTCTTGCATGTTAGTTTGATTGCTTATTGCATTGCCCATTGCCTTGTCTTGCATAGCATTGGAATTCTTGCATTGCAAAGGGCGCTATTCAAAGCGCTGTTCTGAACAGCGCCCACATGACCTAATGCAAAAATGGTCATTTTAATGCATCAGGTCTGATGCATTTTGTTGAGGCGCTGTACGAGCGCTGTACACAAGAGATGTTCGTACAGCGCCCGATCAAGACCTGATTGCAATTGTATTTTAAATGCATCAGGTCTGATGCATTTTGGGTAGATGCTGTATGAGCGCTGTACAGAAGCGCTGTTCGTACAGCGCCACTCTGTTTTCCCGAGAGAACAAAGTTGGGGCGCTATACAGAAGCGCTCTATGTATAGCGCCCAAGGCAAATTTCAAGCCAACTTATCAAAACGACCACACTTTGTTTTGGCCTCCTATATATATGCCACTTTGACTTTAGGTCAATCAAAAGAGTTCATATTCAGATTTCATACTTAGGATATTTTTCAAAGAGAAGAAAAATTCCAAGAACTCATTTTTTGTTTACTCAAACACTTTTTCATGATCATCAATCATCATCTAGCATCATCCTTGATCATCCAGATGTCTCTTTGCATGGATTCTTCATCATACTTTGCTTGGTAAGCTTTTCACTAATATCTTACATATTTTGTGTTTTTCTTAACAAGCAATCTCAATTTATTACTTGTATGATTTTCATATATCTTTTGATACAAGATTGAGATTAGTGTGATGTATGTTTGAGAAGTTGTATTGTGATGGCTAATTAGGTTTTGTGCTTAATCTTGATTAGCTAAACTATTTGATTGAACATGTCATTTAGTTTTAATATCTAGGATTGTTCTAATTACATATTAATCATCTTAAATAAGCATATAGGGTTTCCCTTGCTCTATGTTGCATTTGGATATTCATATATTCACTTAGGGTGTTATTCTCTTCATAGAGAAAGTAAGTCTTGTGTGTAGCTTCCGGGATTAGGTTGCTTAGATCGCAAGCAAATCGGACTAGGTTCACTCATACCGGGATTAGGTAGGTGTGTGATTACTTCCGAGATTGGGTTGTAATCGTTTTACACATTTAGTGGATTCGAGATTCGAGTGTGGCTTACTTACTAGCCCATGGTTTTTCACGTGAGGGTTTCCACGTAAAAATCAAGTGTTATTTAATTTCCGCATTTTATACTTGATTTATTGATTTATCTATTTAGGGGTAATTTCGTAATTTTGTCTAAGCACGAAAAATTGGGTAATAAGCTTAAAATCTATTCACCCCCCCCCCCCCCCCCCCCCCCCCCCCCCCTCCCTCTAGATAGTTTTATACACACCGTGCTATAATTTGTTTCAATTGGTATCAGAGCAGGTTCCTAGATATACATAGGAGATCCTTGCTTATTTTGGTGTGTTTTGCATTTTGTGTGATTTTTGATCATTCATACATTTGCATTCATTTCATTCATTCATAAACACTATGAGTGGAAATGGTGGAAATGGTGGTGGCAATGAGGGTGCTTCTAGCACAAGGCCTCCACTTCTTACCGGATTGAACTATTCCCAATGGAAAGGGGAGATGGAATCCTACATATGCCAAATTCATGACCGTGCATGGATGGCGGTGGAAGACGGATATGATCTACCCAAGATGACTCCCGGTGGTGGAGGAGAAGAAGTATTGAAGCCTAAGGCGCAATGGAACGCGCAAGAGTTTGAGGCTTCAAAGTGGAATAGGAAGGCGATGCATGCCATCTTATGTGCTATGGACGAAAATCAATACAAATTGATTCAAAATACTAGGATAGCTAAGGAGGCTTGGGACATCCTAGAGATTGCACATAAGGGAACCGAAGTGGTGAAGGACTCTAAGCTTCAAGTCCTCCAAACTCAATTCGAGATGCTTAAGATGGAGGAGAATGAGTGCTTCAACGACTTCGAGATCAAGTTGATGGACATAGTCAACCAAAGTCATCAACTTGGTGATCCATATTCGGATAGAAGAATCAAGCAAAAGATTATGAGATCTCTTACGGATAGGTTTGAATCAAAAGTAACGGCTTTAGAAGAAAATAGTGGATATAAGGATATGAAGCCGAGTGAAGTGATTGGGAGACTTCTAGCTTATGAGTCTAGGAAGGGTCCTATCTTCACACCTCCTAAAAGGCAAAAAGGAATTGCTTTGAAAACCTCCAAGGATGAAAATGAGGCAAAGAAGAATGACTCGGACGAAGACCTTGCATTATTTGTGAAGAGATTCAAGAGGGTTATGAAGTTCGGGAAAAAGGACTTTGGTTCCAAAGGTCAAAACTACAAGAAAAAGGGTTTCTACAACAAGTTTGAGCCTAGGAAAGAGAAGACCGAAAGAAAAGGGGTCCGATGCTTCGAGTGTGGTGGCATAGGTCACTTTGCCCCCGAATGTGCTAATCACAATGACAAGAAGAAAGGTAAAGTGATGGCCGCCACATGGAGTAGTAGTAGTGATGACTCCATTGAGGGAGATGAGTCTTCAAGTGATGAAGAGCTCATGGCTAGCCTCCTAGCTTTTGCCTCCTCCTATAAAAGCAAAAGTTCTAGTGAGAGAGAGGAAATGAGTCAAGAGGAAAATGACTCAAGTGGAGAAGAAAGTGATTCCTCTTCTAACTCCATAAATAGCTTTGTGGAGAAAAAGGTGCTTGCTAAATACCATGCCGAGTTTAATGATTTAGCAATCAAGAGCACAAGAAAGATCAAGATGTTGAGAGAAGAAAATCTTGAGCTTTCCTCTCAAAATGACCACTTAAGTGAACAAGTGGAAAAATTCAAGAAGATAGAAGATAAGCTAAGTGAGGAGTTAGTCTTATCTAGGAGGAATGAAGAAAGTCTAAAGAGGGAGCTTGAAGAAGTAAGAGAGTCTATGACTAGGATAGATTCTAGCACCAAGAAGCTTGACCATATGCTTGGTGTTGGAAAGAGTCCATGTGACAAGAGGGGTCTTGGGTATGAAGATGGCAAGAAGATCTCAACCTCTAACAAGACCGTGTTTGTCAAGAGTTTGAGGAACGAAGAAACTTCATTTATGCAAATTCCTAGGAAGAAGTTAGAAATAGGACAATGTTCAAATGCACAAGTGAAGATGTGGCTAAGAAGGCAACCTCAAGCTCAACCCCCTAGGGTCTCTCAAGCCAACATTCCTCCACAATTGGCTCACAAAGGAAAGAGACCAATCATGCAACCTCAAGCTAGAAAGCAATCTAGACCGGTTCAACAACGAAGATGGATTGAACCCATTCATCCACAAAGACAAGGACAAGGTATGATTCCTTATTTTACTCATGTTATCCTGAAAATCCGTCGGATATTTTCCCGGGATAACCTGGACCGCGGTGTACGGGATGCATCGTAGCTGGCCCGGACGGGGTAGGGTGAAGCCCCCTTGGAGCGGGTACCAGGGACTGATACTATGCAGTAGGACCGGTCCTACAGGGTGGAACAGAGGTTAAGGTAGCGTGCTGGTGTAGGAGGTGCGACTGGAACACCTTTGGAGGGGTAACAAGGTGGGTTTTTTATTACTTAACAGCGGAGTACAACATACATCAGTCCACATGCACCATCCGGCTATTACAAAGGGGTTACTAGTGGGATGGGGATACAACATGCATGAGTCCAAACTAGGCGGGGAGGTCATTCAATAGGTTGCACACGGGAGCTTTATCTAAATAAGACAACAGCCAAGTAGCATACACATAAGAGCTTTGACTAAACGGGGTAGTAGCCAAGTAGAACACACACGTAAGAGCTTTGACTAAGCGGGGTAGTAGCCAAGTAGAACACACACATAGGAGCTTTGACTAAGCGGGGTAGTTGCCAAATAGAACACACACATAGGAGCTTTGACTAAGCGGGGTAGTAGCCAAGTAGAACACACACACATAGGAGCTTTGACTTCTAGACCAAGTGGGAGGTTTTTGTTTTTTAAGGCCAACCCTTTCCTCTGAGGGATGTAGTGGTATTTATAGTTGTTGTTGTAGGGGGTAGGTGGAGGTCGACTACTTAAGCGGGAATCCCCGGTTAAATCTCCACCGTTCCCTCCTATCCATAATGGTGGTCTCAAGGAATCAAGGATCAGGATTGCGCCCTGCTGGCTTTGCCTTGGTGGGAGCGTCAGTTTTGGTAGGTGGGGGCCCTAGTTCCCAGGGCGCAATGGGCGGGGCTGACCCTCGCCGCTGATTTAGGGCAGGGTTGGGGTTACCACACGCCTTGGAGGGTTCCGATTGCTCCACCTAGGCCTCAGGTCCAAATCAGAGCCTCTGTAGGGCTGAGGTGGTGAAAAGGTGGCGTTTCCACGAGTTTTGACTGGTCGCAAGTGGCCTTCGTGGTGGTGGGAAGTCGTTGTCAAGGTTCTGGCCTGGCGGGGGACAATGTCAGCGCCTGTCCCGCTGCACCCTGTTAGGCGTTCCCTTCCACCATTTCCTTCTTCGTGCTGGCTGCATTTCTGCAAGTATTTTGCTGAGGAAACCAGCATCCTCTTGCATGTAAGGGATAGTTGACCTCCAATTAGGGATGAGATGGAACGTCATCCAACCGTTGATGCAGCGCGGCTAGTAGGCGATCTCGACCGTCGGTTGCTGTCTTTCCTCAGTCATGCTTACTGCTTCCTTATTAATGAGGTGACATTGGTGCCTTGCAGGTGTTCTCAGCACCCTTTTTATCCATGTGAGCTGGAAGCAGGGTTTAGCGTCAGCCCTTACGGAACAGGACGCGCTAGCGAGCTCCTAGGGGTTCTTTTAGAGAGGACCGCTCGAGTCGTAGGAGGGTGCCGTGGGGGACGAGTTAGTGACCTCTGTGGCGAGTACGGCTACTAAAGTGGAATCGTCGCTGGAAGACACGGTTCTTCTTATTGGGTGACGGAGTGGGAGCCGGGTTCCAGATGGGTCGTGGCTTTAGGGGCGGGCTCCCGCCTGGTTCAGGTACCCTTTCTTCGCAAGCGCTCTCATGGGAGGAAGTCGGTTCCGGGTCACGCAACGCTTAACCCTAGCGCGCACGTGAGAAGGCGCGGTTACAAGAGGGCCAGGTCCTTGTTCCTAACAAACGGGCTGCACTAATCAGGAGTGCCATCGTGGTATGCAATGAAGCGGTTTGGTCCCCCGGTGGGAGAAGCTCTTCCTTAAATTAATTGCCTAAATTTCCGGTTAACAGAAGTCCCTCCCGCCTTGAATGTTCTTAATATTGCTGAACGTTGGAGGCGGGGTACCTGGTCGCATGAAGGGCTTTTCCCGCTTGGCTTTTCCTGTTTTCCACCCCTCGAATTTGTTGGAATTTGCTTCTGGGACCAACGTTTGCTGCATTAAATGCAGGAATAATGGTCATAGGTACTAGGCGCGTTTCTCAGGGCGTGGTGTCAGCGACGGGACGTTTTGCTGCACGTGGTGCCACGTGGCGTACGTGGGGTGGCGGACTGGTCACGTCTGCTTTTTCCCTAGTTGCCCCAGCCGTTGGATCCATTGGAGGGTCGAGATCCTCCGGTTTGAATTTGAAACTGCCACCCTTTTTTATTTCATTTAAGAGGCAGCTTGACCGTAGTCTCTCCATTTTCTCCATTGCGCCAAAAAAAATTCTTTACATCTCTGCTAACTACTGCTATCTTACAATGGCTTCTGAGGATTCAAACGTAGAGAGAGACTATGACTACGGCGACGAAGAGAGTTCTCCTGAGAGGTCGGGGGAAGCAGGGGAAGCCCCCAACCTCGCCGCTCCGAGCGTCACTCCTCCATCAGGATAGGGTTTGCTAACACTCCTTCCTCTCCGGTGCATATCTCCGAGGAGGGAGAGGGGGCGAGTCAAGGGGCTCTTTCCGGCGACGGGGAGTGGGAGCTAGAGCATGTTGACATGGAGGAGCAGGGCCACCACGTGCTGGCGGAGGGAGGTTGTGCGGTTTTCGAGTGCGTTCCCCCCTCAGCCTGTACCGTGGCTGACTTGTCTCGCTTGAGGCGTGACTTCGATATCCCTGCTGACATAGAACTCACCCTTCCCACTGGGGATTATGATGTCTATGCTCCTCCTCCTGGCCATCTTCCCATACACGTGGCTGCTTTCTAGGGAGGGGTTCGTCTCCCCCTCCATCCCACGCTCAGGCGGGCTCTTTGCGCTTTTGGGTTAGCTCCTATGCAACTAGTGCCCGGCTTCTGGAGGAATTTGGTGGGCTTCCTTATGTTATGGCGGGAGGCCGCTGTCTCTCGACCGAACTTAAGGGACCCGGGGTATAGGGAGCTTCGCTCTGTCTTCCAACTGTCGCCCTTGACTCAACAGCCCGCTGGCCAGTATTATCTCCGCTGTGTGAATGAAATTGATTAAGTGGTCCCAGGTACCCGGAGGAAGGATCCCGGGTGGAAAACAGAGTGGGTCGTGGTTAAAGGCAACTGGGGCGCTTTTGTTCACTATGGCTATCGAGAGCATATAGTCCCCACCTTTTTCGAGCCACAACCAGGGTGGGCGAAGGAGAAGGAGGAGGAGGAGGAGGATGAGGATGAGGACAAGGCTACAGTCATGAGCTTTTTGGCTTCAATCAAACAGGCGGGTTACCAGCACGTGGGGATGGAGGGCTTCCCTTGGGAGCGTGCTAGGGTGGAACACTCCCTTCTGGCGATAGATGCAGTCCCAGGTGATCTCTTCTTCGTCCCTCTTTTACCTTTTTATTTGTTCTAGATACTGTGGAGAGGCTGGCGTGGATTCTAATGGGTGCTTCATTGGTAGTTTCTTTTGCAGGCGCTCAGCAAGAAGAGGCCTCTCTCAGTGACTCAGGTGCAGCACAGACAAGGTTGGGTTCTCCCCCTGGTGGAGAGGCTACTTCACGTACCCCCCTCAAGCAAGTGACATTGATGAAGGTAAAAAAGGAGAAAGGGGTCGCTCCAAGCTCGGTTTCCCCCCAACCACTGAAGATGCTCTCTCCTACTTCAAGGCTGGAAGAACTCGAGGCGCGCTTGGGTCGGAGTCGCGTTCTGCCTAGCTTTCCCGCTGCTAAGCTTCCTCCGGTGGTCCCCTCAGGTTCCTCTACCTCCACCATGTCACGGTCTTCTGTGCCTCCTTCTCGCCCCTCTTCAATCAAAGGAAAGGGGGTGATGATTTCGGAGAAGGCGGCACCGGTCCCTCCCAAAGTAAAGAAGGGGCCATCCCCTGGTTCTGGCAACATCCTCCGCGCTTTTAGAGAGTCGTGTTCCCAAGTGGATTCATCCCAGCTTGCTGTACTCTCTGTCAATGAACTCTCTTCGAAGGGTTTCGTGGTCGCGGCTGAGGTAACTTCATCTGCTCCCTTGTCTGATTTCCCCCCCCCCCCCCCCCCCCCCCCTTTTTTTTTTTTGGGTGGCCATGCTGAGTGTTAGGCCTGCACATTTTGTGGTCCCTCTCACCCCTATTTTTTTGTAGGCGTTTCGCAATGTTTTGGCTCTGAGGGAGTAGGCTGTTTCACTTCAAGAGGAGCACCGCATAGCGGAGGAGGGCCGTGTTAGGGCAGATAAGCTCAGGATTGAAGCGAAGAGGACTATCATCCGTCTTGTGAGGGAGAAAAAGGAGCTGGATGCGAAGGCCACCCAGGCGAGGAGGGACCTAGAACGGGTGCAAAAGGAGCCGGATGCTGAGGTTACCCGGTCAACCCGTCGGGCTTTGGAGCGGAACGAGTTAAGGGGGAGCTTACTGCGGTGGAGAACCGGGCTGTGGCTGCAGTCGCAAGGGCTGTGGAGGTGGAAGCGGGAGCCGACAAGTCTTTCGGAGAGGGTTATTTCCTCGCCCAGCTGCATGTCGCCCAGCATGCTCCTCCTGATTTCGACCTTCATAAAATCCCTGGCTGGAACGGGGGAGAGATCATGGCGGGTGCTGATAGAGTGTTGTAAGGATTCCCGTTGTTTTTAATTGGCTTATTTCGTGATCAAACCATATGTGGGGGTTCTTTGTAAGGGTAGCCTAAGTATCGGTCTTAATGTTCGAAGCCCTTTTGAAGACCTCGTGTTGATAAGCACCGAAGGTAAATTTCTATGTGCTTACTTTTCTTTGAAGAGATTAGTTGCACACACACACTAAACATTCATTGCATATGTGTGCATTCTCTTCGTTTGTCACAATTCACACTTGCACTTATTTATTATATTTTGTTGTGTGTAATTGTGTCTTGTTGTTGTGTAATTCGTTTCCCGATAACTTTCGGAAACGTCCGCGCATGCACGAGAATGTGTTTGGTTTAGCGCGAGGACCGCCTATGGAGAATGCCCTTGGCTTCTCCTTGGTTTTCACCTATCTAGGTGATCGGCGGTTATGATCGGCGGCCTGGCCGTCGAATGAAACCGCCGTTTCAGTCCAGATTGGTCTGAAGCATTTCTGCGGTTAAGATCGGCGGTCACGACTGCCGTTCGAAACCGCCGTTTCAAGACCTGATTGATTTATCTCTCAGTCTATTTCGGCGGTTGAAACGGCGGGCATGAAACCGCCGTTCGAAACCGCCGTTCATACCTGGTTGATTTTGATCTCTCTGTTCTGTTTCGGCGGTTGGAATCGGCGGTCACTAAACCGCCAAATGACCCGCCGTTTATGCTCTATTTTTCACGAGCTAAATTCGGCGGTCATTAATGGCGGCCTGGCCGCCGATTGAAACCGCCGATCGGCGCGTTTCTTTGAAACTTACTTAAACGACCACACTTTGATTTGGCCCCCTATATATATCCCACTTTGACTTTAGGTCAATTAAGAGAGTTCATATTCAGAATTCATACTTAGGATATTTTTCAAAGAGAAGAAAAATTCCAAGAACTCCATTCTTGATTCTCAAACACTTTTTCATGATCATCAATCATCATCTAGCATCATCTTAGATCATCTAGATGTCATCTAGCATGGAATCTTCATCATACTTTGCTTGGTAAGCTTTTCACTAATATCTTACATGTTTTGTGTTTCTCTTATCTAGCAATCTCAATTAATTACTTGTTTGTTATTTTGTATGCTTTAGATACAATATTGAGATGAGTATGATGTATGTTTGAGATTTTATATTGTGCTTGCATATTAGGTTTTGTGCTTAATATTGATTAGCTAAACTAATTGACATGTCATTTAGTTTTGATATCTAGGATTGTTCTTAATTGCATATTAATCATCTTAGATAAGCATATAGGGTTTCCCTTGCTCTATGTTGCATTTTGGATATTTACATATATTCACTTAGGGTTGTATTCTCTTCATAGAGAAAGTAAGTCTTGTGTGTAGCATCCGGGATTAGGTTGCTTAGAACGCAAGCAAATTGGACTAGGTTCACTCATACCGGGATTAGGTAGGTGTGTGATTACTTCCGGGAATAGGTTGTAATCGTTTGCACATTTAGTGGATTCGAGGTTCGAGTGTGGCTTACTTACATAGCCCGTGGTTTTTCCCGTGAGGGTTTCCACGTAAAAACCAAGTGTTGTTTTAATTTCCGCACCATATTACAATTGCTTGGTTATATTATCTTGAGGGCATTTTCGTAATTTTGACTAACACGAAAAATTGGGTAAAAAGCGTAAAATCTATTCACCCCCCCTCTAGATAGCTTTATACACACCGTGCTATTATTTGTTTCAATTGGTATCAGAGCGGGTTCCTAGACATACATAGGTGATCCTTGCTTATTTTGGTGTGTTTTGCATTTTGTGTGATTTTTGATCATTCATACATTTGCATTCATTTCATTCATTCATAAACACTATGAGTGGAAACGGTGGAAATGGTGGTGGCCACGAAGGAGCTTCTAGCACAAGGCCTCCACTTCTTACCGGATTGAACTATTCCCAATGGAAAGGGAAGATGGAATCCTACATATGCCAAATTCATGACCGTGCATGGATGGCGGTGGAAGACGGATATGATCTCCCTATGATGACTCCCGATGGTGGAGGACAAGATGTTTTGAAGCCTAAGGCGCAATGGAACGCACAAGAGTTTGAGGCTTCTAAGTGGAATAGGAAGGCTATGCATGCCATTATGTGTGCTATGGATGAGAATCAGTACAAGCTTATTCAGAATACTCAGATTGCCAAAGTGGCATGGGACATCCTTCTAGTTGCACATGAGGGAACCGAGGTGGTGAAGGAGTCCAAGCTTCAAGTCCTCCAAACTCAGTTTGAGCTACTTAGGATGGGAGAGGATGAATGCTTCAATGACTTCGAAATCAAATTGATGGATATTGTAAATCAAAGCCATCAACTCGGAGACCCGTATTCGGATAGGAGAGTCAAGCAAAAAAATTATGAGATCTCTCCCGATAGGTTTGAATCCAAGGTGACGGCCATAGAAGAAAATAGTGGCTACATGGATATGAAGCCAAGTGAGGTGATTGGGCGTCTCCTTGCATATGAGTCTAGGAAGGCTCCTAGCACCACTACTCCTCCTAAGAAGTCTAAAGGAATAGCTTTGAAAGCATCTAAGGATGCAAAGGAGGCAAAGCATGAATCGGATGAAGACCTTGCCTTATTTGTGAAAAGGTTCAACAAGGTTATGGGGTTCAAGAAGAAGAAGGGATTTGGGTCAAGAGGACAAGATTTGAAGAAAAGAGTTCCTTCAAGAAGTTTGAGCCTAGACAAGAGAGGACCGAAAGGAAAGGGGTCCGATGCTTTGAATGTGGTGGGATTGGTCACTTTGCCCCCGAATGTGCTAATCACAATGAAAAAGAAGAAGAGCAAAGTGATGGCCGCCACTTGGAGTGGGAGTAGTGATGACTCCAATGAGGAAATGAGTCTTCAAGTGAAGAAGAGCTCATGGCTAACCTCCTAGCTTTTGCCTCCTCACATAAGAGCAAAAGTGGTAGTGAGAAAGAGGAAATGAGTCAAGAGGAAAATGACTCAAGTGAAGAAGAAAGTGATTCCTCATCTAACTCCATAAGTAGTTTTGTGGAGAAAAAGGTGCTTGCTAAATGCCATGCCGAGTTTAATGATTTAGCAATCAAGAGCACAAGAAAGATCAAGATGTTGAGAGAAGAAAATCTTGAGCTTGCATCTCATAATGACCACTTAGGTGAACAAGTGGAAAAATTCAAGAAGATAGAAGATAAGCTAAGAGAGGAGTTAGCTTTATCTAGGAGGAATGAAGAAAGTCTAAAGAGTGAGCTTGAAGAAGTTAGAAATTCTATGACTAGGATGGATTCTAGCACCAAGAAGCTTGACCATATGCTTGGTGTTGGAAAGAGTCCATGTGACAAGAGGGGTCTTGGGTATGAAGATGACAAGAAGATCTCTACCTCTAACAAGACCGTGTTTGTCAAGAGCTTGAAGAAAGAAGAAACTTCATTTGTGCAAGCTCCTAGAAAGAATTAGAAGTAGGACAATGCTCTAATGCACAAGTGAAGATGGGTCCAAGAAGGAAACCTCAAGCTCAACCCCCTAGGGTCTCTCAAGCCAACATTCCTCCTCAAATGGCTCACAAAGGAAAGAGACCTATCATGCAACCTCAAGCTAGGAAGCAACCAAGACCGGTTCAACAACGAAGAAGGATTGAACCCTTTCATCCACAAAGACAAGGACAAGGTATGATTCCTTATTTCACTCCTATATGTCATTTTTGTGGATTTGATGGTCATATTAGACCACATTACTTTCAATATATAAAAATGTGCAAAACTAGAAGCATGATAGAGAAGAAAAAGAAAAGAGCCATGATGCATGTTCCTAGGAATGATAATATTATTATGCATGATCCTAGGACATCTAGAGCCCATATACCAAAAACCACTAAGAAAGCTAAGATTGTTTCTAGGTGGATTAGAAAGAATGACATTGTTTGCCATGTTGCTCAAATAGCCTTGAAGGCAAATTCTTCTAATTTTTGGTATCTAGATAGTGGGTGCTCTAGGCACATGACGGGAAACAAGAGTTTCTTCGAGACTCTTGTTATGGAGGAAGGTGGATATGTCACTTTTGGTGATGGATCCAAAAGAAAGTTGTAGGGAAGGAACCATTTCCGTTCCCGGATTACCTCCTTATCCGATGCTTTATTTGTTGATGGCTTGAAAGCCAATTTAATAAGCATTTCACATCTAAGTGATGAAGGATATTCCGTCTTGTTTTGTAAAGATGATTGCTCGATCCTAAAGCCCGATGGACAAACCTTATTGAAAGGTATGAGATCTAGCGACAATTGCTATTGTCTTGAAGCTAGAATAGTCTCAAACAATGTGTCCATGGATGAGCAAATTGAGTTGTGGCATGAAAGACTTGGCCACATGAACTTTAGGGATCTACGGACCCTTGGAAAGTTCGAGTGTGTGCGTGGCCTCCCTAAGCTTGGGAAGAAAGCCAATGGTGTTTGTGGACCTTGCCAACAAGGAAAGCAAACTAAAAGCATGCACAAAAAGGGTAAGTATCTCACCACCAAGGAGCCTCTTGAGCTTCTCCACATGGACCTCATGGGTCCCATGCAAACCGAAAGTTTGGGTGGAAAGAGATACATTTTTGTATATGTTGATGATTTCTCTAGATTTACATGGACATACTTTCTTAGAGAAAAATCCGAAACTTTTGATAAGTTTAAAATGCTTTGTACTAAATTACAAAATGAAATGAAATCTAACATTAGAAGCATTAAACGGATTAGAAGTGACCATGGGAGAGAGTGTGAGAATGCCTCTTTTGAAAGCTTTTGTGATAGCTTAGGCATCTCCCATGAGTTTTCGGCTCCTAGGACACCTCAACAAAATGGAGTTGTTGAGAGGAAAAATAGGGTCCTCCAAGAGATGGCCCGAGTGATGTTGCTTAGCAACAATGTCCCTAGGAACCTATGGGCCGAAGCCATCAATACGGCTTGCTATATAGGAAATCGTGTGTTCCTAAGGCCCGGTTCTAGAAACACCTCCTATGAGCTATGGAAGGGTAGGAAGCCAAATGTTAGCTACTTCCACACATTTGGAAGCAAATGCTACATTTTAAATGACCGTGATCAACTTGGCAAGTTTGATGCTAAGAGTGATGAGGGTATCTTTATTGGCTACGCCTTGAATAGTAAAGCCTATAGAGTTTTCAACTTGAAGACTCGAACCGTCATGGAATCATCAAATGTGGTCATTGATGATACTAGGCTCAAGTCTAATGACCATGAGGAGGAGGATGTTCTAGAGGATGACACTCCTTTGGAGAGGGTTGTGGTGACTCCCAATGTTGGGACATCTAATGAAGTCACACAACCCATTACTAGAGTTCCTAACTTGGACTCTAATGAACCCGCTCCAACAAAGAGGATGTTATTGGAGATGTAAATGAGGGTGTTAGGACTAGACGTCAACTTGCTAATCTTATTAGCTATACTTGCTACACCTCTCAAATTGAACCCAAAAAGGTTGAAGAAGCCTTACATGATGAATTTTGGGTTCTTGCCATGCAAGAAGAGCTAAACCAATTCGAAAGGAATGAGGTTTGGACTCTAGTTCCTAGGCCTAAGACCACTAATGTCATAGGCACTAAATGGATATTTAGGAACAAATCCGATGAGGATGGCAACATAGTGCGGAACAAGGCTAGACTTGTAGCACAAGGGTACTCTCAAATTGCGGGTATCGACTTTGAGGAGACATTTGCTCCCGTTGCCCGCTTAGAGTCCATTAGGCTTCTCTTGTCCATCTCTTGTGTGCACAAGTTCAAATTGCACCAAATGGATGTCAAGAGTGCCTTCCTCAATGGCTTCTTGCAAGAGGAAGTGTTTGTTGAACAACCCAAGGGGTTTGTGGATGCACACCACCCCAACCATGTCTATCGCCTCAAGAAGGCAGTATATGGGTTGAAACAAGCACGAGGGCTTGGTATGAGCGCCTCACTCAATTCTTGTGACAATGACTACACAAGAGGTAGTGTTGACAAGACACTATTCATCAAGAGAGATAATGATGAGCTTTTCATAGCTCAAATATATGTTGATGACATAGTGTTTGGCTCCACCAACAACACCAAGGTCCAACAATTTGTTGATGTCATGTCTTATGAATTTGAGATGAGCCTTGTTGGTGAGCTTAATTACTTCCTAGGTTTGCAAATTAGGCAACTAGATAATGGGATCTTCATAACCCAAGCCAAATATGCCAAAAACCTTGTGAAGAAGTTTGGTCTTGAAAAAGCCAAACATTGTGACACTCCTATGAGCACCACTTTGAAGCTAAGCAAGGATGCTAGCGGTAAAAGTGTGGACCAAACCTTATATCGTGGCATGATAGGGAGCTTGCTCTATTTGACCGCAAGTAGGCCCGATATATCTTTTAGTGTAGGAGTTTGTGCTAGGTACCAATCCGATCCCAAGGAGTCCCATCTCTCTTCGGTTAAGAGAGTCATTCGCTTTGTGAATGGGACTTCCAACTATGGGATTTGGTACTCATTTGACACTAATCCTAGTCTTGTAGGATATAGTGATGCGGATTGGGCAGGAAATTGTGATGATAGGAAGAGCACATCGGGCGGTTGCTTCTTTCTAGGCAACAACTTGGTGTCTTGGTTTTGCAAGAAGCAAAACTCGATTTCCTTGTCCACGGCGGAAGCCGAGTACATAGCCGCGGGGAGTGGATGCACTCAACTTATGTGGATGAAGCAAATGCTAGTGGATTACGGATTCAACCAAGGTACTCTCACTCTCTTTTGTGATAACATGAGTGCCATTAATATTTCCAAGAATCCGGTGCAACATTCTAGAACTAAGCATATTGACATCCGCCATCACTTCATTAGAGAGCTTGTTGAAAATAATTCTAAAAATGCAAATGCTTGGTATTGTTCTCACATGATTAATCTCACACTTTTCTTGTATTAGAAATGTTAGAAACTCTTTTCAGGGATTGATTATTCTACAAGAGGATTGAAGACTTCAAGTTGCATTAGCTTATCTCTTTGTAATGTAGAATATCATTATAGTCCCGTAGTTTCTATTTTTTTGTGAGGAATCATTGTGAGTGATGGTTTTGTCACGAAATAGCCAAAGGGGGAGATTGTAAGGATTCCGGTTGTTTTTAATTGGCTTATTTCGTGATCAAACCATATGTGGGGGTTCTTTGTAAGGGTAGCCTAAGTATCGGTCTTAATGTTCGAAGCCCTTTTGAAGACCTCGTGTTGATAAGCACCGAAGGTAAATTTCTATGTGCTTACTTTTCTTTGAAGAGATTAGTTGCACACACACACTAAACATTCATTGCATATGTGTGCATTCTCTTCATTTGTCACAATTCACACTTGCACTTATTTATTATATTTTGTTGTGTGTAATTGTGTCTTGTTGTTGTGTAATTCGTTTCCCGATAACTTTCGGAAACGTCCGCGCATGCACGAGAATGTGTTTGGTTTAGCGCGAGGACCGCCTATGGAGAATGCCCTTGGCTTCTCCTTGGTTTTCACCTATCTAGGTGATCGGCGGTTATGATCGGCGGCCTGGCCGCCGAATTAAACCGCCGTTTTAGTCCAGATTGGTCTGAAGCATTTCTGCGGTTAAGATCGGCGGTCACGACCGCCGTTCGAAACCGCCGTTTCAAGACCTGATTGATTTATCTCTCAGTCTATTTCGGCGGTTGAAACGGCGGGCATGAAACCGCCGTTCGAAACCGCCGTTCATACCTGGTTGATTTTGATCTCTCTGTTCTGTTTCGGCGGTTGGAATCGGCGGTCACTAAACCGCCAAATGAACCGCCGTTTATGCTCTGTTCTTCACGAGCTAAATTCGGCGGTCATTAACGGCGGCCTGGCCGCCGATTGAAACCGCCGATCGGCGCGTTTCTTTGAAACTTACTTAAACGACCACACTTTGATTTGGCCCCCTATATATATCCCACTTTGACTTTAGGTCAATTAAGAGAGTTCATATTCAGAATTCATACTTAGGATATTTTTCAAAGAGAAGAAAAATTCCAAGAACTCCATTCTTGATTCTCAAACACTTTTTCATGATCATCAATCATCATCTAGCATCATCTTAGATCATCTAGATGTCATCTAGCATGGAATCTTCATCATACTTTGCTTGGTAACTTTTCACTAATATCTTACATGTTTTGTGTTTCTTATCTAGCAATCTCAATTAATTACTTGTTTGTTATTTTGTATGCTTTAGATACAATATTGAGATGAGTATGATGTATGTTTGAGATTTTATATTGTGCTTGCATATTAGGTTTATGCTTAATATTGATTAGCTAAACTAATTGACATGTCATTTAGTTTTGATATCTAGGATTGTTCTTAATTGCATATTAATCATCTTAGATAAGCATATAGGGTTTCCCTTGCTCTATGTTGCATTTTGGATATTTACATATATTCACTTAGGGTTGTATTCTCTTCATAGAGAAAGTAAGTCTGTGTGTAGCATCCGGATTAGGTTGCTTAGAACGCAAGCAAATTGGACTAGGTTCACTCATACCGGGATTAGGTAGGTGTGTGATTACTTCCGGGAATAGGTTGTAATCGTTTGCACATTTAGTGGATTCGAGGTTCGAGTGTGGCTTACTTACATAGCCCGTGGTTTTTCCCGTGAGGGTTTCCACGTAAAAACCAAGTGTTGTTTTAATTTCCGCACCATATTACAATTGCTTGGTTATATTATCTTGAGGGCATTTTCGTAATTTTGACTAACACGAAAAATTGGGTAAAAAGCGTAAAATCTATTCACCCCCCCTCTAGATAGCTTTATACACACCGTGCTATTATTTGTTTCAAGTGTCTAAGGCGTCACCCGGGTCAGCGGGACTCCCAGGAGGCGGGGATGCAGCGAGCAGCAGTGATCCAGCTTTGAGTGACAAGAAGGAGATCCGTGCCGCTGAGGAACAGCAAAGGTCGCCACCTGTGGAGTCTGGGAGGTTACCTGCGGTAACCCAAGAGGTTCCGACAAGCCAGCCGTCTATCGAGCCAGCCTTACCTGTCACCGAGCCAGCCAATCCTACGTAAAAATAGTAATGAATGCCTACTTTATCATCATTCGGTCCAGCTATTTCTGTTGCTCTACATTTTTACTAATGATTTGTGGAGGGTCAGGCCTTCTGTGCCTTGGCCTTCCTTTGGCATGTAACCCTGAACTAATGCTTATGCATCCTTTTAATTTTTTCTACTTTGGTACTTGTGGTTTATATTTGTGGGAAGGTTGGGCCTGCTGAGCCCCAATCCTCCTCTTGGCATGTAAGTTTGAACTAGTGCTTTGTGCACTCTTTGCTTGTCTCGTTCATTCCTTTTTGTCATGCATGTTCCGTCTGAGGAGCTTGGTCAGGTGCCAGGGTCTTCCATGGGTCATTTGTATTTTTTACCTATGAAGTGAGAATCCCCATTTCTCGTTCTAGCTTTAACTTGATATGGCTCTGCGTGCTTCCCATTTGCATGAGGGAGGTCTTGTGATGTTGGCTTTGATTTTTCTTAAGTAGAATTCACATCCCTTGGGATAGTGTCGCCATTATCCGGTGTGGACTAGATTTCCTCACGTTAGGTGAGGTTTTGACCTATGATTTTCTTTTTTAATGATCCGCGCTTCTCATCTCGGCTTCTTCAGGACTAAAGTTCCTGCTTGAACGTCAGCTGGGGCAGAATTAATGCTTGCACTTGGTATCCGGTACGTTCTGGACTTGGTAGGCAACCAGGGCCACTTAAGCCCAAGTCCCTTCTAGAGGGGACAATACCCCTGCTCAAGGCATCGCGGTAGCTCGCCCGAAGTACCCGGTACATTCTGGACTTGGTAGGCAACCAGGGCCACTTAAACCCAAGTCCCTTCTTGAGGGGACAATACCCATGGTTAAGGCATCGCGGTAGCTCGTCCGAGGTACCCGGTACATTCTAGACTTGGTAGGCAACCAGGGCCACTTAAGCCCAAGTCCCTTCTTGAGGGGACAATACCCATGCTTAAGGCATCGCGGTAGCTCGTCCGAGGTACCTGGTATATTCTGGACTTGGTAGGCAACCAGGGCCACTTAAGCCCAAGTCCCTTCTTGGGGGGACAATACCCATGCTCAAGGCATCGCGGTAGCTCGTCCGAGGTACCCGGTACATTCTGGACTTGGTAGGCAACAAGGGCCACTTAAGCCCAAGTCCCTTCTTGAGGGGACAATACCCATGCTCAAGGCATCGCGGTAGCTCGTCCGAGGTACCTGGTACATTCTGGACTTGGTAGGCAACCAGGGCCACTTAAGCCCAAGTCCCTTCTTGAGGGGACAATACCCATGCTCAAGGCATCGCGGTAGCTCATCTGAGGTACCCGGTACATCCTGGACTTGCTAGGCAACCAGGGCCACTTAAGCCCAAGTCCCTTCTTGAGGGGACAATACCCATGCTCAAGGCATCGCGATAGCTCGTCCGAGGTACCCGGTACATCCTGGACTTGGTAGGCAACCAAGGCCACTTAAGCCCAAGTCCCTTCTTGAGGGGACAATACCCATGCTCAAGGCATCGCGGTAGCTCGTCCGAGGTACCCGATATATTCTGGGCGAGTTAAAAGAGGCTATCAATTGAGAGGAATAGCTTTTCATTAATTCAAAAGAGGGCGGGGCACGCCCCAGGTATAGGCGCTCAAGGCCGCTTCGTTCGTTTGCTAAACCCCGGCTCTGAAGTGCCTGTCGAGTCACGCTTACACAAAAAGGAAATAAGAGAACTAGCTCTATTTATAGTAGGATTGTCACCTTCAACCATTCTTGACTTACTAGGGGTAGAACTTTTTTAGATGATCCGCATTCCAAGTATGCCCAATGGGGTTCCCATCGAGGTCCATTAGCTTGTAGCCTCCCTGGCTCACCTTCGCCTTGATCAGGTATGGTCCTTCCCAGTTTGGAGTGAGGACACCATCTGAACGGCGACGGGTTTTTTGTGTGACCTTCCTCAACACTAGGTCGCCTTTCTTGAAGCTCCTAATTCTGACTCCTTTGTTGAAACAGCGAGCAATTTTCTGTTGGTAGGCTGCAACCCTCAGTGCCACCCGGGTCTGTTTTTCCTCTAGGAGATCTAGGCAAGCTCTGAGTTTAACATTATTGTCTTATGAGTTATAAAGATGGGTGTGGAAGGTGGGGAGCTTCAGCTCAATGGGGAGGACCGCTTCAACTCCAAAAGCCAGCGAGTAAGGAGTCTCCTAGGTCACGGTTCTTTTCATGGTCCGATAGGCCCACAAGATGTTAGGGAGCAATTCCACCCAAGCTCATCTTTCTTCCTGTAGCTTCTTCTTCAACAGCTTCTTGATTGTCTTGTTGGTGGCTTCGACTAGGCCGTTCGTTTGAGGGTAAGCTACCGAGGCGAAGCGGCATTCAATCTTCAGGTCTTCACAGTAGTCCCTAAAGCTGTAATTGTCAAATTGCTTCCCTAGGTCGGTGATAATGGCCTTAGGCACCCCAAAGCGGCATACTATATTCTTTTTGATGAAAGCTGTCGTGTTTGCCTCGGTGATGTTCGTAAGTGGCTCTGCTTCCACCCAGCGGGTGAAGTAGTCTATGGCAACAACAGCGTATTTGGCCTGCTTCGCCCCGGCGGGCAATGGCCCAATTAAGTCCTTACCCCATACAGCGAAGGGGTAAGGGGATGAGATGGTGGACAGTCTCTCTAGGGGCTGATGCAAGAGGTTTGCCACTTTCTGGCATGGTGTACATGAGCGCGCCAAGAGGCATGCATCCTCAAAAAGGGTGGGCCAGAAGTATCCCATTCTCAAGACTCGGTGAGCCAAGGCATCTCCCCCTGAGTAATCGCCATAGTCGCTTGAGTGAACCTCTTTCAGTGCCCATTTGGCGTCGTTAGGGTGAAGACATCTAAGGAGAGGCAATGATTTCCCCTTCCGATACAAGTGTCCATGTACAAGGCAGTATCAGGTTGATTTCCTCTTTATTGCTTTAGCTTCTGCTAGGTCATCAAGCAGCTTTTGGCTATAAAGGTAGTCTACTATTGAGTCCATCCAACAAGGGAGGCGGTCTACAAGGTGGACCTCGGTAGTTTTGGCAATACTTGACCAGCTTTAAAGCTGCAGCCGGACTCCCCTATGGGGGGTCTGTCCTCCTCATGTTGCGATCTTAGCGAGAACATCTGCTCGGTGGTTAGCCCCCTAGGTATCTGTTCCATCTTGATCATCTGGAATGCCTTGATCGTTTGTTGTACTTTTTCTAAGTAGGCAGACATATTGTCGCCCTTAGATTGATAAGTCCCGGCCACTTGTTTCACAATCAACTGTGAATCGCTCTTGATGGCGAGGAACTGGGCTTCCAATTCTCGGGCGACTACTAAGTCAGCAAGGAGCGCTTCATATTCCGCTTCATTGTTTGTAGCTCTGAATTCGAACCTTATATAGTGCGACGTCTCGACCCCCTCCGGATCGACCAGCACAATGCCTGCCCCACAACCATGCTGGTTGGAGGCTCCATCGATGAATAGTGTCCAAATGCATGCCGAGGGGGGCCACTGCTCTCCGGGAACCGGGATGTTATTGTCTATCGGGGCAATGGGCTCCTCCCCATGGGGGAGGCCAGGGTTCCCGCTGAACTCTGCTACGAAGTCCGCCAGTGCTTGTCCTTTGATTGCAACGCGGGGCTTGAAGGTAATGTCATACTGGGTTAGCTCGAGGGTCCACAAAACTAGCCTGCCCAATACATCAGGTCGCTGTATAAACTGTCGGAGAGGGAGGTTTGTAAGTACTGTTACTGAGTGGGCTTGGAAGTAAGGGAGTAACTTGCACACCGCGACGATCAAGGCGAAAGCGAGCTTCTCCATCTGGTTGTAATTTTTCTCGGCCTTGGTGAGAGAGCGGCTCACATGGTATATGGGTCTCTAAATTCCTCCTTCACATTCCTTTACAAGGGCCGCCGTCTCCTTTGGTATGTGTTCAGATGAGATAGAGGGTGTCTCCGCCGTCTCCTTTAGTATGTGTTGAAAGTTCATAAAATACTCGAGGTGTGTTTATCAATATAAAGCTAGAGGGGGGGTGAATAGATTTTATCTAATTATTACCCAATTTTCGCATGCAAGTCAATTTTACGAAAATGCCCCTACTAGTCAAAAATACATACAAGTGTAATATAGTGCGGAATTTAAATAACACTTGATGTATACGTGGAAAACCCAACCACTGGGAAAAACCACGGGCTGTATAGTGCGCCACACTCGGAACTCGAAATCACTAATTGAAATGAAGTTTACAACCTATGTAGACCTCGTCTAACATTCCGGTCTGTAACCCCTCACTTCTACCCAGCGGGCCTTTATTAGCAACCCTATTCCAATTTGCTTGAGGCCTAAGCACTCTTAGCCTCAAGACTTACTTCTCTATGAAGAGAAACAACCCTATGTGAATATGTATGAATATTCAATTAATGCAATAAGAGCTAGGGTACTCTAAATGCTTATCTAGGATGATGATATATTCAATTTAAATCAACCCTAGATATCAATTGCTAAATGACATGTCAAATAGCATAGATAATCATAGATTATAAAAACCTAGATATCTATCAAAAACAACACTCAATTAATTCATCACAAATAATCTCTTTTCTTGTATTTAACATATGATCTAAAACATACAAGTAATTTAAAAGAGATGGCTTGGTATTTAAAATACTACAATAAGATGAAATTAATCAAAATCTTACCAAGCAAGTTGTGATGATGCAAACCCATACATGGATGCACTCTATATAGACATAGGAGATGCAATATGAAATTTGATGCAAAAGGGGTTTGATTTGAGTGGTTAAAGTTGAGTTCTTGATTTGATTTTCTCTCAAAATCTATCTTTGAAGATTAGGGTTCTTAAGAGTCAAAAGAACTGATTCAGATAATGAGAAAGTGTGATATTTATAGACATCAAGAACAGGGCAAGTGAAAAGACAATTTTGCCCCTGAAACGCACCGTTCGGCGGTTTCAATCGGCGGCCTGGCCGCCGATTACGACCGCCGAATTGAGCTCGTGAAGAACAGAGCATTAACGGCGGTTTCATTCGGCGGTTTCGCGACCGCCGATACAACCGCCGAATCAAACCCGAGAGATTAAAATTGATCAGGTATGGACGGCGGTTTCGAACGGCGGTCGTGACCGCCGATCTTGACCGCATAATTGCTTCAGACCAATCTGGACTGAAACTGCGGTTTCATTCGGCGGCCAGGCCGCCGATAATAACCGCCGATCACCAACAATGGTGAAAACCAAGGAGAAGCCAAGGGCATTCTCCATAGGCGGTCTTCGCGCGAAACCAAGCACTAATTAGTGCAAGCGCTGACGTTTCCGAACAATGTCGGGAAACGAATTATAAGGCACATATACACACAACAAGATATATCAACCAAAGTGCTAGTGTGTAAAGTGACATGTGAAGAGATGCACATAAAAATAAGCAAGTATGCAATCATAGCAAGAATGCTAAGTGAGTGTGTGCTACTAAATCTCTTCAAAGAAAAACAAGCACAAGAGATTATACCTTTGGCGTGCTTGTATCTTGAGGTCATGGAAGGGCCTTTGATCTTCAACACTAATCACTTAGACTACCCTTACATTCAAAACCCCAACATGTGGTTTGACCACGAAATAAGCCAATCAACAAAACGGGAATCCTTACAATCTCCCCCTTTGGCTATTTCGTGACAAAACCACCACTCACATTGATTCCTCACAACATAATAGAAACTACGGGTCTACAATGATTTTCTACTTTACAAAGAGATAAGATAAATGGTCTTGAAGTCTTCAATCTCAAGTAGAACAATCAATCCCTGAAAGCACAGTTTCTATACTTTCCAATACAAGAAAAGGTGAGATGAATCAAGTGAGATAAAACAAGCATTTGCATTTAAGAATTTAAGTACAACATCATGCAATGTATGAATGTGCAAATGCTCCCCCTCAAAGGGTTACTCCCCCTCAATTAGTATTCTCCCCAACATGCACAATTGCTACTACAATTTGCAACTCCCCTTACCACACCATACTCCCCCTTTTTGTCATGATATAGACAAGGGAGTGGTCCCCAACTGGGTCACTCAAGGCAAAGAGAGATAGTAGCATTCTAGTAAATGCATAATCAATATAAGTCACTTTATGCAATCTCAAATTTATTGGAGAGAAACAAAGAGATTTATTTAAATAAAATGTGTGAATCAAAAAATTGCTTTGCATACAAGACATGTAGCATTTAAGTCCAAAATACCATGGTATTTGGCAAAGCAAATGACAAAGGTTTTCAATATGAATTCAAACCAATTTCACCAATGTCAAGAGAGAAGCAAGGATATAGGTTTTCATTGATTTCAATTTAAGAACAACTATATCCAACTTTATAAGCCAAACATGTCATGAGCGACTTTGCACCCTACTTGATTTTTCCGGATAAGTTATCCGTATGATAGTAGACATGTTCAACCAATAAAGAAAGAGAGACATTTGGATTGTAAAATCCTTGAATGGATACAAGATCCTTTTTCATTTGAGTCTCATAAGCTTTTTCACACATTTTTTGCAATTAAGAAATGCAATCATCAAAACATGCTTTTCAAGATTAGCATTTAGCATGTCATTTTAGCAATCATCAAGTCATGGAGATCATTATAGGTCATTCAAATTTTATCCTATGTATATATCTCCTAGTCCAAAAATGCATGTTTGAACATAAATATGACATGGATTGCAATACAAGCATTGATCACACTTATTGAATAGAAAATATGTATACATAGTGTAACCAAGCTTACTCAAGCAACAAAAAGAGAAGCACAAGATATTTCGAATTTTTTGCAAGTGACAAGATGCAAAATAGCTCTCTTTGCTTAAGTTCCCCATATGGGGTCAAATTTCCATACCACTTCAAAGAAGGGTATGAGGTCCTATGGACCTACCAAGTCCTTTGGACTTGGATGAACCTATTTGAGACTTGTTAGTCTCGTAGCAAGCGGGTTCATTCTTATTACTCCACTTAGGTGACACTAAATCAATCCTAGTGGACAAAGGTTCTAGAGTACAAGATGAAAAAGGATCATGCACATGATTTTCTTCCTTTTTATGAAGCATCTTAGCTCTAGCCTTTTTCTTGTCAATCATGCTTTTAGCTCTACACATTTCAATGTAATGCAAGCAACTTGGTCTAATATGACCAACAATACCACAAAAATGACAAGTGGGAATAAGGTTAGGAATCATACCATTCCCTTTAGCATGGATAGGAGCTTTCCCTTGTCGTTGTGGTTGTCTTGGTTGTTGGATCGGATCTCTCCTCTTTTGTTGAAAACCAAGACGAGGTTGCTTGCTTGTCTGAGCTTGCATGATTGAACTCTTCCCATTGTGTTTTTGAGTTTGAGGGAAGATAGTGTGAGGAGCCCTTTGGGTGTGAGCTTGAGCTTGACCTTTTGGTGCCTCAACCACTTGGGCACTTCTTGAACACTCTCCTAGGTCACTCTTCTTCCTAGGTTGTTGAGGAGGAGGGGACATATTGAAGTCCATGTTCATGGCACAGGATGTCTTGCTTGTGGAGGAGGCATCCGTGTCATCAATGTAGCCAAGACCTCTCTTGTCACTTGACTTTCTTCCAACTCCCAACATGTGGTCAAGCATCTTGGTGCTTGAAGTCATCTTAGCCATTAAGACCTTAACTTCTTCAAGCTCTCTTTCTAGCTCTTCTTCTCTCCTCTTAGATAATGCTAAGTCTTCTTTTAGCTTATCTTCATCCGCCATGGATCTCACCACTTCTTCACACAAGTGGTCTACTAGTGTTGAAAGCTCTAGATTCTCTTCTTTTAATCTTCTAATTTCTTCCTTGTTCCTCATCATCGAGCTCTCAACTTTGACTTTGTAGTCATTAAGATCCATACACTCCACATTTCCATTTGTGGAGTTAGATGACAAACATTCAACATTTGTGTCATCTCCTCTAATCTCCATTTCACCAATGAAGTCATCTCCTTCATCAAGATCATCAAATTTTTCTCTTGATGAGGAAAGAGCCAAATCCCTATGAGTAGCTACACCAACTACTTCTATACCTTGTTCTTCTTGGGGATCACAAGGAAAAGCAACTTTGCCATCTTCTTCAACTTCTACACTCTTGGCTCCAAATTCCGTGTAGATGATGGCAAGTTCTTCATCACTTGAAGGATTTTCATCATCTTCATATTTATCCCATAAGGTGGCCTTCGCCTTCCCTTTTCTTCTATCCTTCAAGTTTCCACACTCCGGGGAGAAATGCCCGAATCCTCCACATTCGTAGCACTGAATCCCCTCTCTTGAAGACACTCCTTGGTTTGGCTTGTTAATGAGTCCCATGTCTTCAATTGAGATACCCTCCTTCTTGTCATGCTTCGAAGTCTCCAAAGCAATTTTCTTCTTCTTCTTAGGAGGTGCGGTGGTCAATTTCTTCTTAGGAGGTGAGGTGGTTAAATTCACAAATCTCCTAAATCTCTCTAGTAAGAGAGGCATCTCCTCAATGGAGTCAATTTCTTCTCTCACAAAATCACTCATAGTGTTTGCGTTGAATGAATGCAAATGAGAAGAATGCAAAATGTATGAAGAAATCAAACAAACATACAAAATGCAAAAACACACCAACAATGAGCAAAGGATCACCTAAGTATATCTAGGAACCCGCTCTGATACCAATTGAAAGTTCATAAAATACTCGAGGTGTGTTTATCAATATAAAGCTAGAGGGGGGGTGAATAGATTTTATCTAATTATTACCCAATTTTCGCATGCAAGTCAATTTTACGAAAATGCCCCTACTAGTCAAAAATACATACAAGTGTAATATAGTGCGGAATTTAAATAACACTTGATGTATACGTGGAAAACCCAACCACTGGGAAAAACCACGGGCTGTATAGTGCGCCACACTCGGAACTCGAAATCACTAATTGAAATGAAGTTTACAACCTATGTAGACCTCGTCTAACATTCCGGTCTGTAACCCCTCACTTCTACCCAGCGGGCCTTTATTAGCAACCCTATTCCAATTTGCTTGAGGCCTAAGCACTCTTAGCCTCAAGACTTACTTCTCTATGAAGAGAAACAACCCTATGTGAATATGTATGAATATTCAATTAATGCAATAAGAGCTAGGGTACTCTAAATGCTTATCTAGGATGATGATATATTCAATTTAAATCAACCCTAGATATCAATTGCTAAATGACATGTCAAATAGCATAGATGATCATAGATTATAAAAACCTAGATATCTATCAAAAAACAACACTCAATTAATTCATCACAAATAATCTCAAAAAACAACACTCAATTAATTCATCACAAATAATCTCTTTTCTTGTATTTAACATATGATCTAAAACATACAAGTAATTTAAAAGAGATGGCTTGGTATTTAAAATACTACAATAAGATGAAATTAATCAAAATCTTACCAAGCAAGTTGTGATGATGCAAACCCATACATGGATGCACTCTATATAGACATAGGAGATGCAATATGAAATTTGATGCAAAAGGGGTTTGATTTGAGTGGTTAAAGTTGAGTTCTTGATTTGATTTTCTCTCAAAATCTATCTTTGAAGATTAGGGTTCTTAAGAGTCAAAAGAACTGATTCAGATAATGAGAAAGTGTGATATTTATAGACATCAAGAACAGGGCAAGTGAAAAGACAATTTTGCCCCTGAAACGCACCGTTCGGCGGTTTCAATCGGCGGCCTGGCCGCCGATTACGACCGCCGAATTGAGCTCGTGAAGAACAGAGCATTAACGGCGGTTTCATTCGGCGGTTTCGCGACCGCCGATACAACCGCCGAATCAAACCCGAGAGATTAAAATTGATCAGGTATGGACGGCGGTTTCGAACGGCGGTCGTGACCGCCGATCTTGACCGCATAATTGCTTCAGACCAATCTGGACTGAAACGGCGGTTTCATTCGGCGGCCAGGCCGCCGATAATAACCGCCGATCACCAACAATGGTGAAAACCAAGGAGAAGCCAAGGGCATTCTCCATAAGCGGTCTTCGCGCGAAACCAAGCACTAATTAGTGCAAGCGCGGACGTTTCCGAACAATGTCGGGAAACGAATTATAAGGCACATATACACACAACAAGATATATCAACCAAAGTGCTAGTGTGTAAAGTGACATGTGAAGAGATGCACATAAAAATAAGCAAGTATGCAATCATAGCAAGAATGCTAAGTGAGTGTGTGCTACTAAATCTCTTCAAAGAAAAACAAGCACAAGAGATTATACCTTTGGCGTGCTTGTATCTTGAGGTCATGGAAGGGCCTTTGATCTTCAACACTAATCACTTAGACTACCCTTACATTCAAAACCCCAACATGTGGTTTGACCACGAAATAAGCCAATCAACAAAACGGGAATCCTTACTTGTGTCATTGGAATTTGCCCCATGTATCCGCCTGTGGTCTCGCACCTCCAAGGATTCCTCATTCAATACGCCTTTTCCCTTCTTTTGTTTTCTTCCCTCGAAACTTTCATGGTGGTCCTGGGGATTTCTTCAATGGACTGTCTTACTTGAGCGTCGGGGGTTGCAATGTGGACTTCTGACCGTAGTCTCCCAAGCGGCTGGGTTCCAGGTGTGGTTAATTCATAGGGAGAAGGGACTCCCAGACCTATGGGAAGTGAGAGCCTTATTTTCTTAGCCTCACTGATCAAGTTCATCAACGCAGTTTGGAAGTGCTGCAGAGTTCCTAGGTCGGCTGTCCTAGTTCCTGGCGTTGCCGCCGATTGTTCCCCAATCATCACTGCCCCATCTCCTGTTGGTGCAGTTGCTTCAACAATTTGATCTCCGCTGGAGTTGCCATCCTTATCGCTATCGTTGTTCATGTTTTCAGTTCGTAAGGGTTCTTCGAAGTTTCTGTTCAAACCCCCTTCTTCTAGCGCCAATTGTTGACGGTGAAATTTGGATTACCACGTGACCAACAATCAAATCAAAACAAACGCTAAATAAGAAAGAAAATCAGCACATGCAAGAGATAGATTTACGTGGAAAAACCCTTAAATGGGAAAAACCCTTAAATGGGAAAAACCCTTGAATGGGAAAAAATCACGGTGTCCCGGAGGACAGGAAAATAACACTATAATTAGCTTGTTTCGGTTACACACTCAAATCTCTCGAGTTCTTGCTTTTCTCTCTTTTGGTTTTCGAACCTCTTCCTCGTGGGATAGGTGGTTCTATTTATACATGACAATTAGGGTTTCTCCTTGATTTTAGCCGTGTTAGGTGTAAGGATTCCCGTAGTTTATAATTGGCTTATTTCGTGATCAAACCATATGTGGGGATCATGTAAGGGTAGCTTAGGAATGTGTTCAAGCTCAAGGCCCTTGCAAGTGTTAAGCACTCCAAAGGTAATACTCTAAGTGCTTACTTGTCTTGAAGAGATAGTTGCACACACTCACAACTCATGCATATGTTTTATCTTTGTATGTTGTGTTTCCTTTTGTTGTGCATCAATGTTTATTCTCATCTCTTCTTGCTTGTTATTTTGATGCATCTTATGTTTATATTGTCATAACATGTTAGGCTTTTAGGATGCATCTTACTTTTACCTTTTTACCCCTTGCATGAATTCTTGTGGGGTTCAAAGGAGTGTGCTGTGCGCTGGTCGTCAAGCGCCAGACCAGCGCAGCTCACCAACGCTGATCGCCCAGTGATTTGTCGCTGGTTGTGCGCTGGTCCAGTCCAGCGCAGCTCCACCAGCGCAAATCGCCCAGTGGTTTGCCGCTGGTCGTGCGCATGTGTGAGCGCTGGTCGTCAAGCGCCTGTGCAAATTTTGCCTTTGCGCTGGTCGTGCGCCTGTCGTCCAGCGCAAGGCCACCAGCGCACAGAGTAATTTTTGGTTCGTTTTTCAAAACGACCACACTTCACTTATGGCCCCTATATATATAACACTTTGACTTTAGGTCAGCCAAGAGAGTTCATATTCATATTCTATACTTAGGATATTTTTCAAGAGAAGAAAAATACACAAAGAACTCATTTTTAACCACTCAAATCAAATCCCTTGTGCATCAAATTTCATATTGCATCTTCTATGTCTAGATAGAAAGCATCAATGATTGGGTTTGCATCATCACAACTTGCTTGGTAAGATTTTGATTAAGTTCATCTTATTTGAGTATTTTTATTATCAAGCTATTCTCTTTAATTTACTTGTATGTTTTGATCATATGATAAATACAAGATTAGAGAATTAATTGTGATGAATTGATTGAGTGTTGTATTGTGATAGCTAATTAGGTTTTTAATTAATCTTGATTAGCTAAGCTATTTGACATGTCATTTAGCAATTGACATCTAGGGTTGATTAAATTGATTATATCATTATCCTAGATAAGCATCTAAGGTTACCTAGCCTTGTTTGTTAATTGAATATTCATACATATTCACATAGGTTGCATAATCTCTTCTTAGAGAATCAAGTCTTGAGGCTAAGGTTGCTTAGGCCTCAAGCAATTGGACTAGAGACACTTTTAAAGGCCCGAGTGGTAGAAGTGGGGGGTTATTGACCGGAGTGTTAGACGAGGTCTACATAGGTTGTAAACTCCATTTCGATTAGTGGATTTCGAGGTCCGAGTGTGGCGCACTAAACAGCCCGTGGTTTTTCCCAGTGGTTGGGTTTCCACGTATACATCAAGTGTTATTTAAATTCCGCACTATATTACACTTGCTTGTATTTTTTGACTAGTAGGGGCATTTTCGTAAAAATTGACTTGCATGCGAAAATTGGGTAATAATAGTTAAAATCTATTCACCCCCCCTCTAGCTTTATATAGAACACGCCTTTAATTTGTTTCATTAGGAATAGGACTTCCTCTTGGTTTTATATTTGGAACCCAACGTTGCTGCGGATTAGGATTTGTTCCCTATCTTTTCCTTCTATAACTCCTCATTGTTAGGGGGCTTCCGTGAGTTAGGGTTTTATCTCTGCGTTTTGGCCGAGTCGGTTTATGCATAGTAAACTGATGCAGTGAACACCTTCACTTCTAGGTATCATCCTTCGGCGACCACGCTTTTATCCCTGGCGAGTACTTGTTCAGATCTGGCGACCACACCCTTGACTTATATTGACTTGAGACCTGATGTATTCCCTGGTCCATGTTTCCCTTTTGACCTGGTCAACGAGTGACGTGGCAACGCTTTCTTCCGCATTTATTGTCTCTTTTGATGACGTGTCCGATTGACGAAATTATGCATACAACAATTCTCAAATTCCCTCCCATGGTCACTTCTAATCCGTTTTATGCTTTTAATGTTTGAGTTCATTTCATTTTGAATTTTATTACAAAGCATTTTAAACTTGTCAAAAGTTTCGAATTTTTCTCTAAGAAAATATGTCCATGTGAACCTAGAGAAATCATCTACACAAACAAAAATGTATCTCTTTCCACCTAAACTTTCAGTTCGCATAGGACCCATAAGATCCATATGGAGAAGCTATAGGGGCTCCTTGGTGGAGAGATACTTGCCCTTTTTGTGCATGGCTTTGGTTTGTTTCCCTTGTTGGTAAGGTCCACAAACATCATTGGCTTTCTTCCCAAGCTTGGGAAGGCCACGCACACAATCAAACTTGCCTAGGATTCGTAAATCCCTAAAGTTCATATGGCCAAGTCTTTTATGCCACAACTCAATTTGCTCATCCATGGACACATTGTTTAAGACTATTCTAACTTTAAGACAATAGCAATTGTCGCTAGATCATTTATGCTATCATTTTTCTACTTGACTAACGACATGCAGCCATCTTACATGCAATTTTACCTCCTTGAATAACATTTATTTTTGACAAATGCAGGCTGCCGCATAGGTCTTTCATCTTTTTCAAAGATATCAGAGATAAGATTAAGGTAATACTAAGATGCATACAGCCATCTCCTAGATTTTTGTTCTAAGTACACTTCAAGATTAAATGTGCAAATGTTTATTTCTTTTGGAGCAGTGAAGTCGATTGAGAATAGAACAAATTTAAACATAAAATTTTAGAATCAAGGATGTAAAGTAGATTCTAATCAGTGCGAGTGTTGACAATGGTTTATTTCAAATGTTCCAAAAAGGAATGCTGTAATATAAAGTAGATTCCAATAGTATGTTAGGTATGTTAGCATCCAGTCTATAATAATAAGTACTTGCATGCATTTGTTCAAACTTTTTTTCCTCAGTCAGGGTCACCCTGACCCGATGGATTTTTACATACTGAAAAAACCATGAAAAATCATCATTTTGGGCTGACCTAAGGAAAAAAATATCCGGTTAGGGTGACCCGATATCGGGTCAGCCCAGCCCTATGATTTTTTTCCTCGGGTCAGGGTGACCCGACATCAGGTCACCTCGACCCAATTTTTTTTTTTTTTCTTACTTTTAAGTTTTAATACCTTTTTCGAATTTAAACAAAAATAAAGCAATTGTAATACCTTTTTTTTTCATGCTTTGCTGAGTTGGTTGGTAATTTGTTAGTGGATGGTTGGTAAATGTAATATATAAGGTTAATAAATGGGGTGAAGTTATGAGTGAGGGTAGTTTGGAAATCTTAGGGCAGTTTTGCAATTTATTTAGGTTTAGGGTAGATTTGCAATTCAGCCTTTAAAATAGGGCAATTTTACTAAAAACCCTTAATAAAATTTGTCATAAAATAATACCTACAGTGACATTTAAAATCTAAAACAAGAAAATGTTTCATTTTAGGTCATTCATTTTGCAGTGAAAACTGAAAACGACATGTTTC
Organism: Acer yangbiense; assembly: GCA_008009225.1. Taxonomy (NCBI): domain Eukaryota; kingdom Viridiplantae; phylum Streptophyta; class Magnoliopsida; order Sapindales; family Sapindaceae; genus Acer; species Acer yangbiense. The sequence continues at coordinate 40,728,172 of CM017764.1, read as the reverse complement.
AGCTGAGAAAACAACTAAAAAAAATCAATAGCATGTCTTCAACTCCAACACCAGCTCCTGGTCCAGCGTAGAAAAATGGTAGCTGTGTGGATGTGGATTTTAGTATTTCTTGCCGGAGCAGTAATGGGTTATCACTTTGGAGTTGTGTTCTTCGTTCTTTTTATGTTTTTAAAATTGATAAGAGGTGGAGGAAGAGATTCTGGTCTTAAAATCTTTAGTTCATTGATTAAGAAAGATGAGGACTTGGCTTTCTTGAAAAAAGAAGATTGTTTTGCTTCTCTTGAGATGATTGGATCAGGTGGGTGTGGACAAGTCTTCAAGGCTGAGTTACCCGGAAGTAATGGAAAAATGATTGCTATAAAGAAGATTGTTCTGACTGTCGAAAATAGCAAGCAGATGAAAATGAAAATGAAGCAAATTCAGTCTGAGATCAACACTGTGGGTCATCTTAGGCACAAAAATATTCTTCCCTTGTTGGCTCACCTGTCGATGCCTAATTGCCATATACTTGTGTATGAATTAATGAAGAATGGAAGTCTGCACGACGTGTTGAGTGAAGCCTCTCGAGGAACCAGAGAATTAGACTGGCTTGCTAGGCGCAAGATAGCAATAGGGGTGGCAGCGGGGCTTGAATATATTCATAAGAACAATAGCCCGCGAATAATTCACAGGGATCTGAAGCCAGCAAACGTGCTTCTTGATGATGATATGGAAGCCAAAATTACAGATTTTGGGCTTGCAAAGGAAATGCCTGATGCTAATACACATATCATAGCTTCGGATACAGCGGGAACTTTCGGATACATAGCCCCAGAGTTTAGCAAGGGAATGATATTATCAGAGAAGAGTGATATTTTCAGCTTTGGGGTGTTGCTAGCAGCTATGGTGATTGGAAAATTTCCATCTAGTGATTTCTTTAAAGAAACAGAGGAGAGGAATATGATTAGATGGATGAGAAATGTAATGATTTCTGAAAATCCTCGGAAAGCAATTGATCCAAAGCTGATGGGCAATGAGTTTGAGGAAGATATGCTTTTGGTTCTAAAGATTGCCTGCCATTGCACTCAGGATGATCCAGAAAAGAGGCCTGACAGTAAGGTTGTTAGGTGCATGTTTGATCAGATTAATCATCGAGTGTAAAAGAGGTGACATTGTGGATGACTGTAAGTTGCTTTTGAAAATTCAATTGATGGGTTGCAACACTAGTAGTTGAATGTGATGTTCTTAGACTTCTGTGATTATGTCCTCATCTGAGTCTTTGTTCTTTCACCTTGTTTGTTATTGTAATATATGGTCATAAACTGCGGCTAATCACATCATCTCCCACCGGCATCGCAGAAGCCAATTTTTTGTCAATTTTCTGATTCAATCTTTCAACTTCCAGATGTTGTGCCAAATGGAAACCAGAACTAGTGTTGATGCCTGCCTTGTACATGATTGCATTTAGATGTCTACTTTGTAGTCTCATTGAAGATGGTGATGTTTACCTATCTATTCTTATTCTATTTTTATTTGAAACGGAAAGTGAGTCGTGTGTGAGAATATAATTAGAACAGGAGTTGTTGACCAAATAGACTCAAAACCAAAGTTAGGAGACAAAATACCATACAAAACTAGAGCTTCTTAAACTGTAACATCTTGAATGGCATTGTCTATATCACTCCTAGAAATATTGCTACCACAGCACAAATTTACAACATTGAGAGCATCGCATTCCACTATCAACATATAAAGGAGAGAAACCATTATCAGCAGCCATTAAAATTCCTTCCAGAATTGCTCTAGTCCAGGCAATATCCACAGCTGGGACACCAATAAAGACCAAAGCTGCAGCCAAAAAACAACACCACAACCATCCCTCTCACAACAAAACCAATCCCAAAACGACCCTAGCCTTATCAATAGCCACGTCAACATTCAGCTTTGAAAGCCAGACTCTGACATTATCTGTATGGGCAGAGAAAATTGAAACAGCATCACTGGCGGTTGATAACTTTAAGATGTAATTGTAAATTGTAATTGAAGTACACAAATCATGAACAAATTTTAAGCATATTCATACCTGTGGATGTGATGAACAGGAGTATGCTCTGGATTTGAGTAATTATAATGATCCTACATCTTGTTCCCTTTGTTCATCAAATATAGCATGTATGGCTCTTTTATACGACGGAGAGCATCACAGGGATATCCATCATGGGACATTGCATTAGCTATTCTAGTCCTTGTGACGATTGGCAATCATTTTGACAATCATGGAAGATCGGGAGTGTGCTGAAGAAAGCAAGGGAAGCATGAACCTTAACAGAAGCAGAAGTAGAGTAAATGAAAAGGCTGCAATATGTATTTTCAAGATAACGTATGCATTATTTAATGACTAATGAGATAGATAATTACCATCCATGGAGATCCCTGGTGGAGATTAGTCCACCGGTTTTATCTTCATTATACACTTATGACTTACCATCAGTTAATTTCAGAATCAGCTGGAATATTAACAAGTTTTGAAATTTAAAAATTGCATAATTGACAACTGATTTACTTTTGAGGTCAATCTAACTGTACACGCATTTGATGAGAAAATCAGCAAGTTTGGAATCATAACCAAACATTTTTTTAATTAATATTTAATATTTTAAAAATATTTTTTTAATATTATAATAAAATAAATATAAAATTGTATAATTTAATAAATAAATAAAAAAAGAAGAATTTTTTTATAAAAAAAAAATGGGACTAAATAGCTCCACCTCACCTAGATAAAATGGTTACATATAATTGGTCTAGTTAAAATAATTATTTAAAATAAATCTTGAAAAAAATAATATTTAAATTGTTTATTTATAAATAATTTAAATATTTAAAACCAATGTAAACAAAATAATACCTTTTTTGTTAATATTGAAAATTATTGTTTTTAAAATGTTTAAAATAAAATATTTTATCAATTATTAAAATATATTTATATTTTACTTACATAAAAAATAAAATAAAGTAAAAGAAAAAGATGTAAGTGGTGGTACTAATTAGTCTCACCAATGTTGGATAAATTGCTTACATGAGATTGGAAAATTCATCCCATGCAATGATGTAAGCAATAAGAATGAGAGATGTGACTAAAATTAGTTCTATTCCATCATCCCATGCACCAAACATGCATATATAGTAACTTTCTAATGCGGGATTCTGCACTTGATATTTTTCATACATGCATACATATATATATGAGGAAATTGCAAGAAATGATCAAAAAAAATTATTGTTTTATTGTTTTTAGCTAGAAATTTATTTTTGATTATATTTGTCATCTTTGGGCTTGAATTGCCAAATTTGCCCTCCATTTTGTTTTACTTGCCCCTAGGGGTGGGCGCGGTTCGGTTCGGTTCGGTTTGGTTTTGGCCAAAACCATATTGAACCGTTATATTTTCGGTTTTTGAAAACTTAAATCGATTTAAACCGTTTTGGATCATGAAACCGAATTGAACCGAACACCTTTATCTCGGTTCAGTTTGGTGCGGTTCAATTCAGTTTTGGGCCTATTGGGCTTGTTGGGCTTTGAGGTTTTTTTTTATATAATTTTTCATTTTTTGTATCCTTTAACAGCTATTTTGTATTTGGACCTTTGGACAATTGATTTTGGACTCTTTTTTTTTAACAATCCCTTATATTCAAAACACATCTAAATAGACCCCATTAATCAAATTTAATCCAAATCAATCACCATTATATACATATAATATATATACCTGATGTCCTACTCAATAGCTACCGCCATTCTAGATAGGGTCTGATAGGAAAACTAGAAAAGTAAAATTAGGTTTTTTTTCATTTTATTTTTTATTTAAAGGTCGGTTCGTCGGTTCGGTTTTGGAAGGTCCAAAACCAAAACCGACCCATATTCAATGTGGTTCATTCAGTTCGAACCAAATTGAACCGAATTGACCATGTGAACCGAACCGAACACCATATTTCAACTCGGATCGGTTCGGTTCAATGAACCGTGCCCACCCCTACTTGCCCCAAATTTTACCACCCAAATTTTCAATCTTCACCTGATAACATTTCATTTCAATCAGATATTCTCTCTCTCTCCAATCTTCACCTGATAACATTTCATTTCAATCATATATTCTCTCTCTCTCTCTCTCTCTCTCTCTCTCTCTCTCTCATATAACATTTCTCTTCTCTTCCCAGATTTCGTCCACCTCCAACCTAGATTTCTTCTCCTGATACCCTCCATTTTGTCTTCCTAACTCTTCACCGCATTCACTTGTTGTCTGCTCCTCTACTCTTCTTTCCACTCTCTTGTATGACCTCTTTCTCAACACCATCTCCTTCTATTCCGCACTCCTCACCGCTGCCGTTGTCGATCTTCGCGCTGCCTGCACCCGTGACCCTGCTTGCGTCTCCTTTTCTCACCATCTCCTTAATTACAAGGGTTTCTTGGCCTGCCAAATATATCATTTGTAACATCAATCAACTGTTTGGCATTGGAAACAAAATTTTTCCTGTTGAAATTATTATAAAGATTCAATTTTTGGTGTCAATTTATGTTTCTGTTTAAAATTAATGAATTGGGGATGATTTTACCATGCAGGTTTGTGGCATTTTTGGTGAATCTATTTAGCTATTTAATAGTAAACCCTAGGTGGGTTTTTGTTTGGTTCCCGAGAAATTTTTTGGGATGAGAAAAAGTTTGAGTTTTTTGTAATTGGAAACTAGAAATTAAGTGTTGGTTATGTGCAATTGTTGTGAATAAATAATCTTTTTGAGTTGGTGATTAATTTTTTCATTTTTTCCTGTCATTTTCCAGCAGTTTTCTCAGCTACCAAACGATTTTTATAGATTTATTTTGCTTATACGTCAGCTAGTGTTGTTTGACTTTATTTTTCTAAGGCTTAGGTTATGAATGTATGCTCTTTTATGTGAAAATGTTGATGCATGTACCTAAGCATATAATTTTGTGTAAAGAGTATTGAAATGCAAGAGTGGATAAAAGCAAAGATAAAAAGAGAAAAGAAAAAGAAAAGAAAAGGATTGAAATGAAAAAGATGTATGCAAAAGAAAAGAAAAGAAAAGAAAGGCAAAGCCAAGAAAAAGATAAAATAAAAAGAAAAAAAAATGTTAATTAGACACAATTGGCCTAGATAGAGGGATAAGAATTGAATAGGCTACTCAAGAAAAGTTTGAGTAGTGAATATGCAATTGAAATGATTGTAATCAATGGGCGCCAATGGTGTAAACAAATGTGTGAAGCAAGTGGAACTTGTAATTAGAATGTATGCAGAAAGTATAATCATTAGGTTCCTTGTTATCTATTGACCCATTATTTGACTCACCATTCATCTAAGCCCCGTTACAACCAAAGAAAGACCTTCACGATCTTCAAGAATGTCCATTTTGTGAATTGTGGTTTTCGCATGTTCTTTCTAATTCATGATTTGCAACTCCATTCATGGACCTCATTTTTCAGAAATTGCGTTTTAAATGACATCATATGCAATCAATTTGATATCCATAAATTAACTCATATTGCATATGTATTTTGAGGAAAGCTTAGGAATCTGAGAGAAGAAATGAAAGAATCCGGTAAGGACTAACTATCAAGGCGAATTACATTCTAAACTGAATAGTACATTTGCTTTGAAGCTTAGGCATTTTGAATATAAGATCATGCTACGCGCATTCATATCTAGAGTGGCATGCTCTTAATTTTTACTTGACATTTTTTTACATGAATAAGTCCTCACTAGTGCATCATTGTTCTAATCTCTTTCTTCTTTGGTTTCGCTTATCAATCAATGGCTGGTAAAACCTTGCTAGGATGATTTGAACTTATTTGAGAAATTGTGAAATATCTTGATGAATATCTTAGGGGTTGATTGGTGATTGTTTTGCTCGAGGACGAGCAAAAGATAGGTTTGGGGATATTTGATCGGACCAAATATGGTACAATTTTGTACCCTTATTTCCTATTCTTTGTGCTTATTCTCGGGCGTTCCCCCGTATTTAATGTTGTCAAATCAAGTGTTTTTAGGTTTTTAGGTTTTTATTAGGCCTCAAGAGCATTTGTGAAGAATAGGAGGAACTTGGTGCAAAAATGAGCATAAAGACATGAAACAGGGCATTTTCGTCACTTACCAAAGATATGTCGCCATGGCAACAGGGAGGTGTTTTTCATAGCACAATTGTCGCCATGATGTCGCCATGAGGTCGCCATGGCGACAGAAGAAATATTTCAAGAAGTTTTGCATCATGTGTTGTCGCCATGGCGACATTCAATGGCAAATGGCGACATCACTCATTTTCCTCAATGTCGCCATTTGCACAAGGGCGAAAAAGATGAGATTTGTGGCGACAAGTGAATCTCAGAATGCATAACAGTATGTCGCTATGAGGTCGCCATGGCGACACAAATAGCGACAGTCCCGCCACATCAGCTTTTCAAGCAATTTTTAGCGCAAATCCAAGACCACTATAAATATTCTTCTTCTCTAAGATTGAAGAACACACAGAATTTCCAAAGAACATTTTTACTTAGCATTTTTAGACCTACTTTCTCTTCCATAATTCCCAACTTCAAATTCCTCCATTTCTAACCTTTAACTACCTTTTCCATCAAACACTCAACATCAAATCTATCTTACCTCACTAAATCATTCCTCTCTTGCCATTTTCTTCACCATATTACCTTAGTCACTCACCATTTGACATTCACCACACTCTTTGCACAAAGAAGCATCTAAGGAGAGAAAGGATTAAGCATTAAAGAAGGTGACATAAGGGTGTTTTCCTTATTTATTACTCTCTTTTCCTATTTGTAACTATATGTAGCTAAAAAGCCCAATCTAGGGGGTTGGTGTTAGAAACATTTGGACTTGGGGTTTGCTTGACTATATTTTAATTAAATCTCTATATGTTTTCTATTTATTCTATCATTAGATTCTTGTCATTATGTGATTGATTTGTATATCAACTTATTGATCATAATCTTGTTAGAATAATTTATTATATAATCACCTTTGGATTGACAACCTTGTGTGATTAAAGAATCCAATGAATAGAATGGATTATTGTAGGGAATACCAACCATAATAAGTCCAAACCTTGTCTTGTAAACAACCAATCCCACCTTGACCCCCTTTCCTTAATCGGTTAGGCATTAAGGTGGGAAAGTGTTTATGGTTCATAGTTATAACCTAAACATACTAAAGAATACAAGAGGTTAACTTACAAGGGATTGGTTCTTTAAGATAGTTTGAAAAGCACCCCTAATCCACTTGCCACTTCATCAATCCCCTAGCGTATCTCTTAATTGTTTACACCTACTATTCTTATCATAGATTGTTGAGCTTCTATTTTGCCTATCACTTTTGTCACTTTTACTTTATGCATGTTTGGTGGTACACTAAACCACACACTATCCACTTATTATGATTTATGTTATCGCATCTTAGATTAGTTAATCAATCTAACATATTACTTCATTTCCCTGTGGAACGAATCTAGCTTACCATTTATTATGTTTTATATCCTAAGAGGATTCCAAAGTGGTAAAATATTATTTTCAAAAGATCACATATATACATTGTTTTGATATGCACAAACGACCTCATCACCCTCTCATTGAAGAGGGATTCTAAATTCTCTCAATCAAAAAGCTTTCTAGCATGCTAAAACTCTACCAATTTGCTCTCCAATCACCGGAAATCGAATTTAAAACCAGTTATTCATTTACCCACAAGCTAAATCCAATTCTAAAGCCTTTCATTCTCAATCGACGCTCAGCCCAAGCTACATAAAGGCTAAAATCAACTGCCCCACCATTTCTCATCTTTTTCGTTTATCTTTATTTCTTTTGCAGGTTAAGAGAGCGATCGACAACCTCGGTTCGACAAGGTTCTAACAACAAGTCGCAAGAGCTCGGTCTACTACAACCGTAGAGTGACCCCTTACAATGATCACTATACATTTAAATAGAATTAATAAATGTATTCAATCAAAATTCGAAACCAAACATTTATTTATGCCGGAAATCGAATTGAACTGATTAAAAAATGGAAAAGCTTAGGTGCTGACCGATCAGCACCCAGCCATACTGACCACCCAATGAGGTGTTGCCACGTGGCTAAAACTCTTTCACTTTTTACCATTTTCTCCTTGCTTTGGGTTACATAGCAACTAACCATTGGTTGGTCAGTATGGCTGGGTGCTGACTGGTGCAGCACCCAAACAGTGTTCTTAAAAAACTAATCAGTTTGGATACTTAACATTCATTATTATCTTGCATGATGGGAGAAATTAAATAGAATTAATTAAAATTTTCGATCAAAACTAAACATTTATTTATGTACACCTTTATTAATTGGTCTAGGTTGTAATAGGTGCAGGTGGCGGGGAAAGCAGATAGGTTTTAAAGATAAATGGACTTAGTATCCAAATGCCGTTAAATCCATAAGACCCGTTAAGTCTAAAACCGAATTGAATCGATAAAAAACTAATTCAATTTGATTACTTAACCTTAATAAATTTAAATCGATTTCGATTTTTGAAAATCAAAATATTTTCGGTTCAATTTAGTTATGGATCCCGCCCTCTGCACATGATGCAATTATTTTAAATTGGACGCATTGTATTTGAACAGAATAATTTTTTTTGTTTTTTTAATTCTGAATTGATCCAAACATTCATGTTGGGAGAAATTAAATAGAATTAATTAAAAGTAGGATTCAAATAGTCTATTCAAAATTGATGTCCCAATTTGTGTATAACCAACCAAATTAGGACACGTGTCTACATTTATTTTTATTTTTTTTAACTTCTTACATAAATGTAGACACATGTCTCAATTTGATTGATTGGACACAAATTGAAACACTAATTTTGGACAGACGATTTGAATCCTTAAAAGTACTCAATACAAACCAAACATTTATTTATGCACACTTTGATTAATACGAGTGGTCGACTATATTGGTGATTATATATATTAGATGTGGGTAAAATAGATAGGTACAGCCATAAAGGGAGTTTATGGTAAACATAAATTGAAGCGACACCAAGTTTTTTCGGTCAAGCCAATTGGCATACTTCCATCACACACAAAATAAATAAATGATAGGGTGCGAATATTGTCACTTATAAAATTTATTAGTATACCTATTTTTATAAGTACATCAATGTCTAATATTTAAAAATAAATATTATTATAAACACACATCATAATGCCAATAGTACCTTTATTGAAATGAATATATTCATTTTAATACATATTATTTATAAACACTCTTAAATTATTAGCATACCCAATTTATAAAAAATAAAAAATAAAATAAAAAAACATATTATTTTTGGAATCAAATCCTTTTTTAATGATAGTTCAACTTTTGGAAATATCTTGAATGTATGAGCCTTATGAAAGGGAATATGTGAAACTGGATAGTATATGAGGTCAAAAGATTTTCATTCTGGAATTCTCTTATTTATACAGCTATCTTAAAAAAATGAATAAATAAATAAATAAATTATTGATATCTACAGACTACAGCTATCTTTAATATTATAAATATATATATTATACAGATTTTCTATTATCAGTTCGTCCTGACAATAAATATATCATGACGAAGAATGTGGACCACTAGATTTACATACTTTGACTCAAAGTGTATACACTTGTCAAAACTTCTCCATAATCGGTGGTCCACATTCTTCGTCCTGATATATTTATTGTCAGGACGAACTGACAATAGAAAAACTGATATTATATATATATATATATACAGTCTTTCTATTATCAGTTCGTCCTGACAATAAATATATCAGGACGAAGAATGTGGACCACCGATTATGGAGAAGTTTTGACAAGTGCATACACTTTGAGTCAAAGTATGTAAATCTAGTGGTCCACATTCTTCGTCATGATATATTTATTGTCAGAACGAACTGATAATAGAAAACTTGTTTATATATATATATATATATATATACGGATTTTCTATTATCAGTTCGAACTAACTATAATTATATCAGGACGAATAATGTGGACCACTAGATTTACATACTTTGACTCAAAGTGTATGCACTTGTCAAAACTTCTCCATAATCTGTGGTCCATATTTTTCGTCCTGATATATTTATTGTCAGTTCGAACTGATAATAGAAAGACTGTATATATATATATATATATATATATATATATATATATATATATATATATATATATATTGTTTATTGATAGAGTTCATAACTATACATAAAAAAAAGACAAAATAAAATAAATAGATAAAAAATTGATAATCATGTGATGATGAGAAAGCTTGATACTTGAAATAAAATTAGAGTTTAATTATGGTTTATCATAAAAATTATGGTTTATTATATGTTAGGGTTTATCATAAGGGTTTTTTTTTTTTAATGTAATTTTTTTTCTTAATAAAGAAATATAGTTAAAGATATAAGTGTAATTAATGAGTGTATATAGTATTTGGTTTATTTTTTAGATATTTTTGTAATTAAATTTTTTAATAAAATATTGATATACTAATAAATTTTATGGGTGGCAATAAAACACCCTAAATGATAATATAGATGTTAAAATGTTGAATGGAGTCCAAGTCCATACCATACTGAGTTTTTTCTTTTTTGTTATTCTTTGGTGAGTTGAGTCCTACGCATTTTTAGAATGTCAAAAGGCTGGTGCGTCTTCCACTTTGTGTTGCTATAAAAGGGTGATACAATTTGAACAAATGCAATTAGGGTTGAGCTATAGAGAGACATATAAATAGAATTAATTAATGGGGTATTCAATCAAAATTCGAAACCAAACATTTATTTATGCCGATAATCGAATTGAACTGATTAAAAAAGGCTAGTGTGTTAACCTGTGCCCTCCAATGCAATAGTGGCTTGTGAAAAAAAAAATGATGCCACATAGGATTAATAGACATTCTACTAATAAATCTTTCTCCAATGTAGCCGGTCTGTTGTACACTTGTACATATATATTTTCGGTTGACTCAACAAGTATTTACAATTAACATTAATTTTTCATCTATTTTTGGTAAAGAAATAAAATATAAAATAAAACTGGAAAAAAAAATGGACACGTCATTAAAAAAAAAATGTTTTTAGACAGAAGCATTATAAACCAAATTTTGGGTTGATTGTGTATATTTTTATGCCACATAGGAAACAAGTCTCTTGACATGACAACTATTTTATTTCTATAAATATAAATAAAAGATATCATTTATCATCGTACATTAAAAAATTACAGTATTCAGTTTGGTTACTTAACATTCATTAAAAGTATTCGATCAAAACTAAACATTTATTTATGTACACTTTTAGAGTGTTTTTGGTAGGGATGAAAAGGGAGAGGAAAGAGAAGGGTGGAGGGAAAGAGGAGAAGAAAATGGGGAAGTGTGATGTTTGGTATGAGAGAAAAATGGAAGAAAGAGAAAAATGGAATGAAAATTTTATGGGTGGTACCCATTAATTTTAATCCTCCCAAAAGTGGACGGAAAATGGAGAAAAAATAGGTAATGGTTTTTGGGTTTAATTGAAATTACAAATTTATCCATTTTTTAAATCCTCTCACAAGCCCTAGCTATATATGTAAGCTACGATGTTAGGGTAAAATAGTAAAATTGATAAATAAAATTTTCTATCCCTTGTATTTTCTTCAACAATACCAAACAAAGGAAAGGAAAAATAAAAGATATCTTCTTTCCAAACAACTCAAGGAAAAATTATTTTTCTTTTTTTCTCTTATATTTTCTATCTCTCCAAATCTTTTTATCTTTCCTATTTTCTTTCCTCCCTACCAAACACACTCTTATTCATAGGAGTAGTTGGCAATAGGTGCAGGTGGCTGGTAAAGCAGATGAGTTTTAAAGATAAATGGGCTGAGTATCCAAATGCCCATTAAATCCATCAGACCCGTTGTATCTAAAACCAAATTGAACCAATAAAAAAAAACTAGTTCAATTTGATTACTTAACCTTAATTAATTTAAATCGGTTTCAACTTTTGAAAATCAATATATTTTCGGTTCAATTCGGTTATGGGCCCCTCCCTCAGCACATGATGCAATTATTTTAAATTGGACGCATCGTATTTGAAAACAATAATTATTTTTTTTATAAAAAAAATAACTTTGAATTGATCCAAACATTCATGTTGGGAGAAATTAAATAGAATTAATTAAAAGTATTCAATAAAAACTAAACATTTATTTATGCACACTTTAATTAATATGGGTGGTTGACTATATTGGTGGTAGTAAAATAGATAGGTACAGCCGTACAGGGAGTTTATGGTAAATGTAAATTAGACCGACACCAAGTTTTTTCAGTCAAGCCAATTGACACACTTCCCTCACACACAAAATAAATGATAATATAGATGTTGAAATGTTGAATGGAGTCTGAGTCCATACCATACCGTGTTTCGTTTTTTGTTATTTTCTTTGGTGAGTCTGAGTCCTACGCGTTTTTGGATTGTCAAAAGTTTGTTGCGTCTTCCAATTTGTGTTGCTATAAAAAGGTGATACAGTTTCACAGTTTCAACAAATGCAATTAGAGTATAGGATAATATAGAGGTTGAAATGTTGAATGGAGTCTGAGTCCATACCTTACCGTGTTTTCCTTTTTTGTTATTCTTTGGTGAGTCTGAGTCCGAGTCCTACGTGTTTTTAGATTGTCGTTGGTGCGTCTTCCACTTTGTGTTGCTATAAAAGGTGATACAGTTTCACAATTTCAACAAATGCAATTAAGGTTGAGCGAGAGAGAGAAATTTACTTGAAATGGAGAGCTACCGTTCATTTCCTTGCTATTAAAGGGCATGAAGCTTTAAAAGATGTAGAATGATGGAGGGTAGCCATTTCGGGTTGCTGACTTGCTTGACCACAGTGGATGCTTCAAGGCAGCTTGAAGGTGTAGAATTCCAATGCTATTAAAGGGCATGAAGCTTTAAAAGATGTAGAATGATAGAGGGTAGCCATTTCGGGTTGCTTACTTTCTTGACCACAGTGAAAGCTTCAAGGCAGCTTGAAGGTGTAGAATTCCAATACCGTACCCTAATATTCTTTGACTGACCATTCTAAATTTCATTTCTGTAAAATGTACTCTCTTTTTTTTATGTTTTTAATTTAATTCTCTTATGATTTAATTTTCATTAGTTGTTTTTATTTTTATTTGACTTCATTTTCTTGCATAAATTATAATTTATTTTGTTTTAAGAATTACATATTTCAACTGATTAGGTTTGTGAATCTCAGAACCTTAAATTTTATAAGGGAATGAATTGTCATTACCAAATATATAGATAGATATGTAGCCCAGCTAAGCAAAAGATTGGACTTTTAAATTATTTTTTTATCAAATATAGAGTTTTAAGTTATCCTAAAATAGATCGTGTTCCCTAAAATTTAAGGACAATTCATTTTTTATATACATAATATTGGTTCACATTGCAATTGGATCTTCCATGGAAGCTTCACGGAGGGAAGCTTCATGGAAGCTTCACGGAGGAAGCTCCATGTTCTCTATTATAAATAGCTTGGATTATAAGCTATAACGAACCAGCATCAATAGAGAGGACATTGTAAAGAGAAAGAGAGAGAGGAGATAGCTAAGATGGGAAACTGTTTTATCAAGGCCACACCTCTAAACAGTACCCACCTCCTTTTTATTTTATTTGTTTTCCTGTTTCTTTTCATTTTCATTTTAAATTCTTTTATGTTACCAAAAGTTGTTTATTATCATTGTTTGATATACATTGCTTGCTGAAAGTCTCTTTTTTTTTTTTTTTTTTTGTTCTTTGCCTAATACTTGTGTTAATTTTATATAGAGCAAAAAGAGGAGGCGTCTAGCTGCCATGAGAAGGCTGACGTTAGTGACAACAATGTGCTGTTGCTGTCAAGTGGGACAATCGGGAATCAGAACCTAATTATGTTCACATTGCAAGATTTGAGAAAGGCAACAAAAAACTTTAGAGTGGATTATGTTATAGGGGAGGGTGGGTTTGGAAGGGTTTACAAGGGTTGGGTGGATGAGAACACCTACACACCAACAAAGGCCGGCATTGGCATGCCGGTTGCTATAAAGAAATTGAGTCCCGATAGTCATCAAGGACTGAAAGAATGGAGAGTAAGTTAAATTGAAACCCGATAGTCATCACCGTTTAGTTTAAACGTTGCAATTTTAACATTCATTATAAATTTAATTAATTTATTGATGACTGCAGGCTGAAGTTGAATTCTTGGGAAAATTTTCTCATCCAAATCTAGTTAAACTTCTTGGATATTGCCGTGAGGATAACCAATTTCTTCTTATATATGAGTACATGAAGAAAGGAAGCTTTGAAAATCACCTTTTTGGAAGTAAGAGTGCAAAACAAAATTAATGTGTCTTTTTGTTTTACATTGATAATATTATCGATCTTTAACACTTATCATAATATTAGATGATTCCAATAAAATTACAAATTACATTATTGACATGATGGCCATGATTATGGTGCTATGGCAGGGGGATCTGAACCTCTTCCATGGAATGTACGTTTGAACATAGCAATTGATGCTGCTAAGGGTCTATCTTTCTTGCACTCTTCAGAGAATAGTGTAATCTATAGAGACTTCAAGACTTCCAATATTTTGATAGATGAGGTAATTGAGAATTTAAATTTAAATTGTCTTGATAATTATGTAATTATCAATGGTAATTACTTTAATTTATTCTCAAATTTCATCTTCTAGGTTTACAATGCCAAACTTTCTGACTTTGGATTGGCAAGGTTTGGACCTACCAATGGAAACTCCCATGTAACCACCAGTGTTATGGGTACATTTGGGTATGCAGCTCCCGAATATGTTGAAAAGGGTAATATATCTAAATCTGACGATTAAAATAATACAATAAATAATATTTTTTAAGTACGTAACTTCATGAAATATAAATTGGCAGGTCATTTATATATCAACAGTGATGTATATGGATTTGGTGTTGTGATGCTAGAGATCATAACAGGTCTACGAGTATTGGACACCAGAAGGCCACTCAATGAACAAAATCTAGTAGATCTGGCAATGCCATGTTTGACGAATAGCAAAAAGCTTGAGAAAATTATGGACCCAAAGCTTTATAACCAATATCCGTTGAAAGCTGCCATCAAAGTAGCTAGGCTTGTAAAACAGTGTCTAGAATTAGACCCTAGACACCGCCCATCAATGGAGCAAGTCCTTAAAACACTAGAAGATGCAATTGTATGATCATGAACTTAAAAAGAAAATTAAAAAAGAAAATTATTTCTAATGATTATTTAATAGAAAATTAGTATTATTATTGTTTCTTATTATTTATTTTGTTAAGTATCCTTCCTAACGGAAAATCTTGGGTCTGCCACTGCTCATTATGGCAGATAATTATCACCAATTAAAAATATATATCAACTATAACCCTTATTTCAAACATTTAACATAAATATTTTTATGATTATACATGCTAAATAGTAGGGGTGAACATGGTTCAGTTCGGTTTTGGACAAAACCGAAATGAACCGAAAATATTTCGGTTCACCCAAAATTGCGATTTAAACCGAATAAGAAATGGTAACCAAACCGAACTGATTTTAATCGGTTCAGTTCGTTTGGTTCATTTCGGTTTTAGGCCTAATGGGTTTAATGGGCTTTTTAATATGTTTTTTCTTTTAAAATTCTATGGGCTTTGGAAAATCATGGTATAAACTCAATAGCTAAAAGCCCAAAATCAAGCCTAAATAAATAAATAATAATACCAGTTCAGTTTAACTTTTTTTTTCTTTTTTTTTTCTTTTTTATCAATTTAACAATTTAACTTCGGTATATATAACAGTTTAACAATATTCTTCAAGAAAAGAAAACATGTATTTGGTGATAAATATATATAATGATAATTGAAATACATGTCCAAATCTTACGATTAAAATTAAAAAAGAAAAAAAAAATCCAATTACTAAAAATACAGTCCAAAATCAAATTACATAAAATAAAAAAATAAAAAAATAAAAAAACTTTCCTAAAAATTATTGAACTTCAAGGTTCAATTCTTTGTTCTTTAGTCCCTTCAAAAAAAAAAAATTCTTTGTTCTTCAGAAACTGCAGCAAATCAACCAAGTTATAAGTTTATAAACAGTCTACCTGGGGAAATCTCTAAATAAGTAATTAAATGATTTACCTTGAATAAGGAAACAAAAATTTCGTTTGAGTGAGTTCCTTATGTTGAATTTAGAACACAGTGCTTCAGAACATATGTAAAATTGTAATCAAATCACCGGAAAAAATGTTTAAATCCTATGGAAATTAAAAAATATAAAATATTAAGACAAACCTTGAGATTGTTGCGATGGAGATGAAGTCACTGGAAATGAGAGTCATTTCGATGAAGAAGAAGTTAGCAAAGAAGAAAAAGATTTAAAGAAACCTAGGAAACCCAGGAAACCAGAACATAGATCTAAAATGCTAGTTGAGTCTGATAGGAAGAAAATAAGAAAATAAGAAAAATATGTAAAATTGTTTACAAAATCACTGGAAAAAAAATTTTAAATCCCAGAAAAAATTAAAAAGATGAAAGACAGAGAGTGAAGACAAACCTTTGATTGAAGCGATAGAGATTCATTGGAGATGAGAGACATTGCAACGAAGAGATTTAGAGAAACAGAGAAACTAGAGAGAGAGTATTAGAAAGTTGCGGAAAATTGAGATTTAGACTTTTAGGGGGTGTATTGGATTGAGATTTTAATAGACAATTTTTGGGTGGCAGGATTTTATGGATTTTTAGGATTTTAAAGACTATTAGGATTATATGGACTAGACTTTCAAGATTTTAGAATTTTTAAGAAAAGAGTCTCTAGACTTTATTTATAGACTATTAGGATTATCTAGACTTTATTTATAGACTATTATGATTATCTAGACTTTATATTTATAGACTATTAGGATTATCTAGATTTTATTTATAGACTATTAGGATTATCTAGACTTTATTTAAAGACTTTTTGGACTCTTTTTTTTAAAGAGAAAATAGCACTAGACACCATTAATTGGTGGGTGGAGTCCTAAAAAGGCCATTATTTCCGTCTCTGCAAACTATTCAAATCTAACCTATGTCCACATTCAAGTGCACATCTCTATAAATACTAAACGTTATTTATTCAAATTTTGATACAAGAAAGTAGACATGCAAACAAACACTTTTCATTCAGAAAATATTCCAAAAATCGATTTGTAAAAGTGTGAAAATGAGCGATGAAGGCAGCTCACTCGCAGATTCGTGTCGCTTCTGACCTTTGACTGAATAATTGATCATAACTTTCAAAATACCGTCCAGAATTTTACGTTCTTTATACCGTTGGATTCGTATCAAAAAATTGAAGAACTCAACATGGACGAAAAAATTTATTTCCTTACCAAAAGATACAGTTTTAAGGAAAAAGAGCAATGAACACATCTCATTCGCGGATTGCGCATAGCTTCTAACCTTTGACTGAATAATTGATCATAACTTTCAAAATAAGGCTCAGAATTTTACGTTCTTTATACTGTTGGATTCGTATCGAAAAATTGAAGAACCTATCATAGATGAAAAAATTTATTTCCTTGCCAAAAGATACAGTTTTAAGGAAAAAGAGCAATGAACACACCTCATTCGCGGATTGCGCGTCGCTTCTGACCTTTGATTGAATAATTGATCATAACTTTCAAAATACCGCCCATAATTTTACGTTCTTTATACCGTTGGATTCGTATCGAAAAATTGAAGAACCTATCTTGGATGAAAAAATTTATTTCCTTGCTAAAAGATACAGTTTTAATGAAAAAGTTTACACAAAAATATCTTCAGCAGAACACAAAACCACACAAAAAATGAAATGAAATAAATCGATTTCTTTTGTGTTTTTTTGTGGTAGTGACTTGAAAAGAAAAGTGAAAAAACGTGAGAAACAAGTTGAGAAACCCAAACAAGGTAGCTGGTCTGAGCTAAAAAAAACCCAAATAAGATGTATTCTTTTAGAACAGTCATCAACACACAATGAAAATGTACATAAACAAATACCACAATAGTATGAATAATAGCCATCAACACATTCAAAATTCTAAAAAACAAGCACAATAACCATTTTATAGGTATCATATTTTTTAATATTTCTCAACCATCTAATTATTGAAAAAAAAAATTGCTGGAACTAGTAATCCTCCTATGGCCTAATATCTCTCTCTCCAACTTTGAAAATACATACAAGTTCGTTGCTTTTGACAAATTATCAGCTTTTAAATCCAAATTGTATATATATATATAATTCAAAAGAAAAAGGATGTAAATAGTAAATTTGAGTGAGATACATGTGTATTTGGATAATTTGAAACTAGCGTCTCGATTAATGAAGAATAAAATTTTTATATACCTATCAAATTCAACGAAATTGGCAGTGGATTGTCATGCTTATACAATCGGCTTCTATTGGTGTTAGCAGTTCAAGCATAAGCAAGATAACAGACAAAGCAGAAGCAAACCATCGACATACACGGGCACACAAGAAAAAGGTTACCTGGTCTGTTGTTAGGGTTTCTTCACAACCTTGTTTCTATTTTCTGAAAAGTCTTGAGCGAGTATGAAAAGTCTGATGTGAAAAGGCAAGACAATTTTGATGTCTTGGTATTTATATTTATCATTAAAAAGTCTAGATAATCCATATTGTCATGAAATCCTACAAATCTTGATCTCAATCCAATACCACTAGACAATTTGCTACCTCTTAAAAGTCTGGATCCAATACCACAAGATATTATGGACTTTTAAAAAAAATCTTAGAAGTCTGGATCCAATGCCACAAGATATTTTGGACTCTTAAAAAAAATCTTAGAAGTCTAGATCCAATACCACAAGATATTTTGGACATTTAAAAAAAATCTTAATAGTCTGGATCCAATACCACAAGATATTATGGACTTTTTAAAAAAATCTTAAAAGTCTTAATCGAATACCACCAGACTTATCTAACTTATTAAAAAGTCTCAATCCAATACCACCATACTTTTACTCCCTAAAATTGTCTATTAAAACCCCCCCCCCCCCCCCCCCCCCTTAGGGTTTTTTTTAGTTATATAGGACGGTTCATCGGTTTAAACCGGTTTTAGATATCCAAAACCGGTTTTAGATATCCAAAACCGGTTTGAACCGAAAATAAATCGGTTTTCAAATAGCTAAACCGGTTTGAACCAAATAACCTATATGAACCGAACCAAACACCCTTTTTTTTGGTTCGGTTCCAGATTTTGTGCCCACCCCTACTAAATAGATTTGAACATCACCCTTTAAAAAGGAGAGAGAAAACCAAAACTAGCCACTTGAAACATTAAACTTTTGTTACTAACCACTTTTGAAATTTTAATTGTTAATAGCCACTTTTTTTTTAAAAATTCAGTGTATGTCCATAAATTACCAAAGTACCCCTGAAAATAGTTTTATTTTAAATCTCGAAACAAACTTGAAATCATGGGTAAATTCAAATGTCCAAACTTGAAATCTGGACTAAATTGAAATTTTCACTTTCTTCTTCTTCCTCTTCTTCTTCCTCAAACATTAGGTTTTTTTTTTTTTTCCCTTTTCTTGCAGATCACCTTGCCGACGAAGGGGGATCGATTTCGTCGTCGGCGAAGCAGCAGCGGACGGCGAGAAGCAGCGCACGATCGTGGCCCATCGCCCATCGCCCACGCCTGGCCGTCACACGAACCAGCGACGAACCAGCGCCCCTCATCGCCGGACGTGGCCACTGCCGCGAAGCCTAGAAGGTCGCTGGCGCTCGGCGACACCTTCGCCGGTGCTTGGCGACCCTCAAAGCACGCAGGCGAGGGAGATTGGGGAGAGAGAGAGAGAGAGAGAGAGAGAGAGAGAGAGACTTCAGGGAGAGAGAGACCAGAAGAGAGAGAAAGAGAAAAGAGAAAAGAGAGAGAGTGTGTTTGGGGACCCTTTTTATATGAGGGCTTTCCAGTAATTTTTCAAAAAAGTGGCTATTAATAAATAAAGTTATGCATGTGGTTAAAAAAAATTTCCTATAATTAGAGTGTCTGTTTTTGACAATTTTCACTAAAAAGGAGGCATGGTTATTACTTTTTTTCACAAAAAATCTACTGAAAAAGAGCTAATGTGGCTTCAAATTGATTTTTAATTTTTTTATTTAATCAGGTTCTCAAACAAACTAATATTTTTTTTTTGTCAATGAAATCTAGCAAGAACAGTCCAGGTCATTGGTTGAGCAATAATAAGATTGTAACTAACAATATCACCAAGTGAATAATGCAACTCAACAAGAATTTACAAATCTAAAAAAATTACATAAGCTAACATACAAAATACAAACAACCACTACTACAAAAATGTTAAAAGACATCACTAAAAGAAATCGGTTTTTGGTAACCGATTTTAAAAAAACTTTTAGACATCGGTTTTTATAAAAACTGATGTCTTAAAAATTACAGTTTCAAAAGACATCGGTTTTTAAGAAAACCGATATTAAAAAGAAAATGTTTAGACATCGGTTTTTATAAAAAACAATGTCTTAAATTTTACGTTGAAAAGACAACATTTTTTATAAAAACCGATATTAAAACCAAGCGTTTAGACATCGGTTTTGATAAAAACCGATGTGGATTCAAAAGCAAAATTCTGCAATGCAAATCTGACTTATGTCCACATTCAAGTGCGTATCTCTAAAAATACTCAACGTTATTTGCTCAACTTTTGACACAAGAAAGTAGACATGCAAACAAACACTTTTAAATCAGAAAATATTCCAAAAATCGATTTGGAAAAGTGTGAAAATGAGCGATGAAAACAGCTCATTTGTGGATTTACGAATCGCTTCTGACCTTTGACTGAATAATTGATCATAACTTTCAAAATACCGTCTGGAATTTTACGTTCTTTATACCGTTGGATTCGTATCAAAAAATTGAAGAACCTAACATAGACAAAAAAAATTATTTCCTCGCCAAAAGATACAGTTTTAAGGAAAGAGTTTGCACAAAAATATCTCCAATCGCTTCAATTCTGACATTTGACTAAATAATTGATCATAACTTTCAAAATACCGCCCAGAATTTTACGTTCTTTATACCGTTGGATTCATATCAAAATATTGAAGAACCTAACATGGACAAAAAAATTTATTTCCTTGCCAAAAGATACAGTTTTAAGGAAAGAATTTGCACAAAAATATCTCCAATCGCTTCAATTCTAACCTTTGACTAAATAATTGATCACAACTTTCAAAATACAGCCCGGAATTTTACGTTCTTTATACCGTTGGATTTGTATCGAAAATTGAAGAATCCAATGTGGACAAAAAAAAATTATTTCGTTGCCAAAAGATATAGTTTTAAGGAAAAAGTTTGCACAAAAATATCTCTAATCACTTCTGACCTTTGACTGAATAATTGATCATAACTTTCAAAATACCACCCAGAATTTTACGTTCTATATACCGTTGGATTCGTATCGAAAAATCAAAGAACTCAGTGTGGACGAAAAAATTTATTTCCTTGCCAAAAGATACAGTTTTAAGGAAAAGGTTTACACAAAAATATCTCCAATCGCTTGACCTTTGAGTACTTATGAATAATTGATCATAACTTTCAAAATACAGCCCAAAATTTTACGTTCTTTATACCGTTGGATTCGTATCGAAAAATCAAAGAATCCAAAGTGGATGAAAAAAATTTATTTCATAGCCAAAAGATACAGTTTTAGGGAAAAAGTTTGCACAAAAATATCTCCAGCAGAACACAAAACCACACAATAAAAAAATGAAATGAAAAATAAACCCACCAATAAAATTTATTTAATATATATATATATATATATATATATATATATATATGTTTGTAGTAGAAATTAGAATTTTGATTAGTTGAGTAAATTTAAATTTATCAAACAAGTTTTTTTTTTTTTTTTCTAACAACTCATATAGGTTATATATAAATATTGTGCAATTGTTAACACATCCAATCTTGTAGTCAGGCGGTAAAAGTTTACCACTCTGACTTTGAGGTTGCAAGTTCAATTCCTCATATTGACAATTAATTGTCATTATTATCAGAGGTGGGGCGGGCCGGACGGTGGAGCAGGTCGGCGACGATGTGATTAATTTTTGTAATACATCAATTTTACATCAGGGTTTTTAAATCGGTTTTAAGTAAAACCGATGTCTTTTCTCTTGTTTTACATCGGTTAAAAACCGATGTCTTTTGTGCTTTTTTTCTAAATCACTCAAAAAGACATCGTTTTAAAAATTTCAAAAACCGATTTCTTCCATATAAAAAAAACCGATTTCTTTTGTATTTTTTGTAGTAGTGAACAAGATTGTAACTCAACAAGGATTTACAGAACATATCTCATCATAAAAAATAAAATAAAAAATACTGAATGCCCAAGCCATCCACAAAACCACCAAGTTGAATCTGCAAAACCACCAAAAAAGAGAGCAAGATCTAACAAACTTTAGAGTTTAGATATATTAAAAACTATAATCTATGATATCGAAAGACGAAAATAGTAGATCATAGTTAAGAGTTCAAAGTCTTACCGATAAACTCCAGATGGTGACGACGGAAGCAGTAGCTCCAGATTTAAGTGACGCGGCCGACGGGTGCGAGAGAGAGACGAGACAAAGACAAAGGCTTATGTTGAAATTCGATAGTTGAAATGAGTGAAGGCGAGAAGCGGCTGTGGAGTCAATGGACTCAGTCTCCAGTGAAAAGAATGAAGTTTAGGTTTAGGGTTACACATACTTAAGTTTATATAGTATATGTTAGAATTACATAAATGCCACTTCACACTAAATTTACCTATTTACCCCTACTAATTGTGTCAACCCGTGACCCGCGAAGCATAACCCAAACACGACACGATTATTAAACGGGTTGACCCGTTTATTAACACGACCCGTTTAAGCTCAACCCAAACCCGTAATAATCGTGTTCGTGTCGTGTCAACCCGTCATATCGTAACCCATATTGCCACCCCTAACTATTATGAACAGAAAATTTTAAAATTAATATATTTGCTGGGCCATATTGACTAAGCAAATAAGCATTTTAAAATAAAGCGCCAGACAAGAATTATATGCAAGAGTCGTTTGAAAAAGATTACAAATCAAAGGAGAAATTCTTCTTAGATTGCGAAAAATGGTAGATAATCGTAAATAACCCCTGACTTTTGATCAAACACCAAATCAAATCCTATGGTTTGAACAATCAGCAAAAAAACTCCTACCATTAGTTGACTGTTAGTTAGCTTTAATTAAATCAGAAGTAATTGCACAAACATCCCCTCATAATTAATTTAACTGTTGATGGACAAAATTATTATTACTTACTAGTCTGTCAACTCGTGCGATGCACGGGCTTTGTTGAAAAATATATTTTAAATTTGCTTTTACTTTTCTTATTTTTTATCTTAATTTATGATTTCATAATATAATTTAGCTATTTAGGCTAAATTAATGTACCAAGTGTATTGAATGACGTAGTAAAGCAATATAATTACAGAAATGGTGGCTCAATTGCAACCCAACAAATTTCTCCCTATACCCATTTACTTTTCTCACCCATCATTACATTTTTTAAAATTAATTATTTACTCTTTACACCCTTTTAAAAAACCAAAAGTAACCTTGAGTATTAATAATCATTATAATTAAATTATTTTTTTCTTTATACCAAATTAAATCAAATTTATTCGGTTAAAAATAAAAAACAGATTCATTCATTAGAATTTCACATCCAAGTAAACACAAAAATTAATCTAACAAATCTAATTCATTTGTTCCAATGAACGATTTTTTCATTCTTAATATATCAATAAAAGTAAGAGGATACTAAAGTTTCTTTCTTTTCCTTTAATTTTATCTATAATCCTAATGAATGTTTAAATGATCCGACTATTTTGGATGATGGTTCTTTGAAAATGTGTAATTCTTCTCTCGCGGGTTTGAACATGGGCATAGAGCCATAGACAGAAATAATTGAGAAGAAAAACCATTGTATTGGTGGGTCAATTGTGTGGTTCCAAGAGAGATCGTCAAATATGACTATTTTGGATGATGGTTCTTTGAAATCTGTGATTTTTCTCTCGCGGGTTTGAACATGGGTATAGAGCCATAGATAGAAAGAACTAAGAAGAAAAACCATTGTATTGGTGTGTCAATTGTATGGTTCCAAGAGAGATCGTCAAATATATATCTCATTATAAAATGATTTTGTTGTTGAACAATATTAGGGTTTAAGATGAAATGTACAGGTGGGTGCACAAAGCAATTTTTTTTAATTATGGGGTATATTAGTAATTAAAAAGTGGGTGTAGGAAGAACTATTTTTTGTGGCAATAGAGCCACCCTTAATGAAATTATCATACAACCCCTTACATTCTCAATAATTATCATACAATGACGTAGTAAAGCAAAGCAAATACCCACACTCATAAAATAAATTATTACATCTCAAGTATAAAATATAAATTATCCTCAAGGAATTTCTCCAACAACACCCAAACTCGAGATGATTCATCCAAAATATTTGTAAGCCTGAATAAAATAATAACCTTATTGAGAAAGAACTTTCACGTCTTTGAAGAATCTTGAGAACTAATTCAAAATTTTGACAATAAGACAATGAATAGATCAATAATAAATTTATTTATAGAACTTACCTTGACAAAGATTGAGAATATGGATATTCAACCTAAAAAAAATGGAGAAAAAAAAAATGAATAAATGAGCTTTTCTTAACCAAAAAATAAATAAATGAAAACCATAAGAATAATGTGAAACTTTTGAAAAAAAAAAAAAAAAAAGAGAGGTTAGTAAGAGAAATGAAGTTGAAGAAAAATTTAGGATCTTTATATGCAAGAGTTTGTTCTATAGTGAAATAAAAAAAAATTTAGAGTCTATAGACTCTTCAAAAATGCAAAAAGTCTCCGATATTTATGATTTTATTTAAGGTACGGATATTAACATCTATAAATATGATAAGTATACCTATATTTATAAATACACCCATGTCTAAAATTTAAAATTAAAACATTACTATAAATATCCATCTTAATGCCAATAGTACCCTTATTTAAATGAATATTTTTATTTTAAAACAATTTATTTGTAAACCCTCTTAAGTTATTAATACACCCAATTTCTCTAGAACTAACATCTAGAGATGTATAAGATTCTGAATGGTCACTTGAAACACAAGGAATTTCTCATGTTAAGGAAATTAAAGTATTGGCTTGGCTAGAATCATTTGAAGTGCAAGATTTGATTTCTTGTGTTGGTGGAACGAGTCAAGATGCAATGACATATTATATCATTATTGTAACAGCATTGTCGATTTGGTATCCTAGTCTTGTGAAACCTACTCTTACCACACTTCTTGTTCATCCGTTGATGAAGTTGGTTATGGCAATAAATGAGAAATATAGGGTAGCAGAACTTTTTTGCAGAAGGCATGGAGAGTACATGAATCATGGATCATGGATGATGTGCAAATATGTTAGTTTGTTTTAACGTATCATAAAACTCGCATCAGGATATCAAAACAAAAGCAAACACTTTACAAAATAGGTCCATCAAAATTTGTCTTCTATTAAATGAAGAGGATAACCTGAATGAAATAAATCTTAAATTTTAGGTACAATAACAATTACTCAAATGAATAAAAGAAAAGGAGGAGTGATGTTCTTCTAAATTCTTCATTTACTAAATTCAGTATTCAAATCGACCAACTACAGTACCTCGGTTTCCTGGTAGAACCTGAGAAAATGAAAACCATTAAAAATAAAACATGAGTGAAGGGGAAAAGGTTATTTTTTTTAAAGGGTTTTGTTCTGTGTGTAGACTTATATAAGAAAAATTCTAACTATAAAAAGAAACACAAACAATGTCTCACCGCAACTATTTCTTAACACTTAATGAATCTTCAATGCTTTGGATGAGCTGATCTTTAGACAAAGCACCCTCCTGAAAAAACAATCAACACCCATGTAAATGAAAAAGAAAAAAATATCCAACATGGCAAGATATTGCATACTGCTGATGCAGTCTACCAGAGGCTTCAACTACACAATGCACGCAGTCTACCAGAGGTTTAACATTATTGTTGACTAAACTATTTGAATGTATAACATCCAACTCCAAGCAAAAAACCTTGTGACCATATTAGGCAATCCCCAAAATCTAAGTAACCTTGTGCGAATCCAAAGAGAACACCAAAAATTCAATTTTCAAGTAAAAAATAATTTAAGTTTGTTTTCTCTTATACAAAAAATAAAAATTTGATACTTGAAATAAAATTAGGGTTTAGGCTTTTTTTTTTTTTTTTTTTTTTAATAAAGTGATATAGTTGAAAATATGGGTATAATTAATGGGTGTATATAGTATTTGGTTTATTTTTAATTAAACTAATTTGTCCTTATTGGTAAATTCCTATTATGATATTTTTGTAATTAAATTTTTTATTAAGAGAGCTTCTTTTGACAATCCAATTTTTTCTTTTTACACTTCTTTTCTAAACACACTTCATTCTCAAAATTTAAATTTAAAAAATTTCTAAAGATACTTCCTTTTATTCTAAGATTATCTTTTTTATCTTTTGACAATCCTATTCTAAAAAAAGAAATTTACTCTCCTAAATCATTAGATTAAATATTACATATTAAACACTTTCTCCTAAATTTTTTATTACCATATTAAACTCTCTCTCCTCCAATATATATTTCTAATTTTCTATCTCTATTCTTTCTTAAGCAAGACTAAGGGGTCGTTTGTTTTTTTGTCTGAAGACTGAATAGTCCTGAATTTTACTGAAGACTGAATAGTGACTAAAACCTAAATTTGAATGATATGTTTTTTTTTTTTCCTCACGTCTGAATGTGCTGTCAACATGTTTGTTTTTTAAAAATAAAATTGTCTGAAAAGAAGTAATTTTACATCTATACCCATACTAATTAAAAGAAGTAATTTAACATGCAACACTCTTTATAAGATTTTGCATGTTCTTCCGCAAACAAAGTTTAATTTCACAAAACAAAAAATTCATCCAGGAATATAATTTTGCATGTTATTCTACAAACAAAATTCAAGTTCAATTTATTGTAAAAAAAAAAAAAAAAAGGTTCAAATTCAATTTTACATATTGTCCAAATATCCAGTATATAATTCTAGAAACCATTTTTGTTTTGTTTTGTTTTTTTTTTTTTTTTTTTGAAATAGGTCCCTAAATTATATACACCGATATATATATATATATATATATATATATAAACTATTATTCTATAACTTCTTCAAGCCATAAAATCTACTCAATATCGAATGCAACCACAAAAAGAATATTTGATAAATTATATAACTGCAACTATGACAATCATAACAAATTATCATTCTAGATTATGTTTAAAGAGTTCTATAACTGCCACTACACGTAGATAAAAAAATAATAAAAAATTAAAGAGTTCTTACCAGGATTTGGTATGAGAGAAATTCAATTGTTTAATCTCAGAAATATTTCAATATGAGAATTGATTATGGTTTTTTTTTTTTTTCCTTTCTAAAAGTCTTTTAAAATAATAAATACGTTAAAAGAAAGAATTCTACACCATATCAAATTAGGATAAATTTAAAAATATATCTTTTTTCAGAGGATAGACTTGGAAGAAAATATTTTAATTATAATTCAGTGATTTGGAATTAAGTTAAAAGTCAGGATTTCTTACTTTTTTTTTAAAGTTGTTTTTTGATATTTTTAAGTTGTTTGACCACTTAAAAAAACAAACAAAACAACTTAATGAGTTCAATTCAGACCCATTAAGTCTTAAGTGGAAAAAACAAACAACCCCTAATAGTTAAGAAAAAAAAAAAAAAAACTTATGAATAAGCTTGATTTTTAGGAACCGTATATATGTATATATTTAAAAAAAAAAAAAAAAAGCACCTTTTTAAAAATAATAATAATAATCAAAATATGAAGAAAAATTTTTTTGTTACTTTTGTAGGTATGTGATTACCTAGATTTAATTCTTTCATTAGTCTTAGAAATTCGGAGTTTAATCGAATCTAGTTGCAACAAATCAAGTTTTGATATATCTATTTTTTTTTAAATAACTTTTTAATATATATATATATATATATATATATATATATATATATATATATATATATATATATATTACTGTTAGTAAAAAACAAAAATATTCATAAGTTTTTTTTGTTCTTTAACTATTAATTAGGATTGAGAAAGTATGGAGATAGGGTTTTTTTTTAAATGGAGAGAGAGAGAGAGAGAGAGAGAGAGAGAGAGAGAGAGAAATTAGGAGAGAGTGTTTAATATGGTAATAACAGATTTATAAGAGAGAGTTTAATAGGTAATATTTAATCTAACGATTTAGGAAAGAGAATTTCTTTTTTTAATAATTTAATTAGTTTGGAATGTATTTAAATTTTTTTGTCTTGTTTAGTAATTTTAATTCAAGTTAAAATTGTCATTAATAAAAAAAAAAATGAAGTGTAAATAGATAATTTGTGGATTGTAAGGAAAAGCTCTCTTTTATTAAAATATAGGTATGCTTATTATATTTATGGGTGTCAATATCGGCACCCTTTTATTTAATAAGAGTCACGTGTCAATTGGGAAAAGTAAAAGTAAACTACAAATTTGAACCCAAAGTTCAAATATTAAATTCAAATTAATCGTATTAATGATATTTTTTAAATTAAAATTCATAATATAGATAGTGGTTTACAAATATTTAAAACAAACCTAATGATAAGAACATAAAGAGTCAGTAAAGATTGCCACGTCACTCACTGACCGGGTCAATAAAGGAAACATGATAAGTCAATGTCGAAATACCTCGAAACCAAAGAAGTCAGAAACACGCTCGCCGAAACTGGATATGTACTCGCCAAATCTAGATATATGGTCGCCGAAGAAGCGAAACCCAGATAGAAATATACTCGCTGTACCAGCACACTGGGCCTAAACCGACTCGGCAGAAACACGGAAATAAACCCTACACTTTAGGAAACCTAAAAAACAACAAGGAATCAAGGGAGGAAAAGGTGAAGACCTATCTGTATCCGTAACAGCGTGGGATTCCCAGTACGAATCTGAAAGGAGATCCTACTACGAGTAGGACTAAAATCAAGGGAAAAACCCTAAAACATCATGTATAAATAGAACCACCTATCCCTCGAGAAAGGGGTTCAGAAAAGAGAGAAAAAAGAAAGCAACTGTAAGAGAGATCTAAGCGTGTAATAAGGCAACGAAAACCTAGTATTATTTTTCTGCCCTCAGGGGCGCCGTGGTTTTTTCCCGTTCAAGGGTTTTCCACGTAAAATCTGTCTTTTGCATACCTTCTTAATTTTCTTGTTTATATTAAACTGATATAATTGTTGAGTGCGTGGCAATCCAAAAATCACCGTCAACAATTGGCGCTAGAAGGAGGGGCTTTACAAAAAACTTCGAGGAACCCTTGCGAATTAAAGAACATGAACATGAATGTAAGGATTCCCATCAATTGATTGGCTTATTTCGTGGTCAAACCACATGTTGGGGTTTGGTTGTAAGGGTAGTCTAGGTGTTTGTTGAAGATCAAGACCCTTTCCAAGACCTCAAGAGGACAAGCACCAAAGGTATATATCTAGTGCTTACATTGGCTTGAAGAGATATAGTTGCACACACACACACAACATGCATAACTCTTATTCTTGTATGGTGTGTTTATATTTTGTGTGCATTGTGCTTTATTGATTTATTCAATATCTCTTCTTGCATGTTGAATTGATTGCATCTTGTTATATGATAATGCCATGACATGTTAGGCATTAGGATGCATTCAATACCCATACTTGCACTTCATGTATGTTAGCTTTTAGTGTGGAGTAATTCGTTTCCCTAAGGATGTTCGGAAACGTCCGCGCGTGCACGGTAATGTGCTTTGTGTTGCGCGATGATCGCCGGTGGAGATGCCTTTGGCTTCTCCTTGGTTTCACCATTTTTGGTGAATCGGCGGTTACGTTCGGCGGCCTGGCCGCCGTTCGAAACCGCCGAATGAGACCTGATTGAAATATATCTCACGGGTCCAAAACGGCGGTTGTGATCGGCGGTTTCCAAACCGCCGAATGAAGTCGCCGAAGTTCCCCTGTTCCACTCGGGAGCCATTCGGCGGTTCAGTTCGGCGGTTCAGTTCGGCGGCCTGGTCGCCGAATGAAACCGCCGATCGGTGCGTTTCAGGGGCAAAATTGTATTTTCACCTGCCCTGTTTTTGGTCTCTATAAATACATCCTTATCTCTGGTTCAGAACACAAGTCTTTGATGATAAGAACCCTAGAGAGATATTTAGAGAGACTTGAGAGAGAAAGCTTAAAGATCATATCTTTATCTCTCTAAACCCATTCCCACATGCATAAATCTTCATCATCATCTAGGATCATCTAGCATATGCTAATGCATGGGACTTCTTCAACACACATGGTATGATTTGTTGAACACTTTTATCTTACATAATTAGTGTTTCTACTTATCAATTTTATCTCATATTTTACTTATATGTGTTTAGATTAATTTCTACATATAAGATTGAGATTATGTGTTGATTGGGTTATTATTTGTTAGCTAGGCTTTAATGTTCATATGCCATCTAGCTAATTGATCTCATTTATTGATTGAGATTATTGTTCATAGCTTATTTGATTAGGTCATTATTGCCTAAAAGCTATGCCATGAACATTCTTGTGTGATGTATTGATAACTAGGTTGATAGATTATTTTTAATCAACTAGTTAATCCTTTGAATGTTTGTGGGTTTTATATGATAGCTTTGTATCTAGGATTGGTGATCCTTTACTTAGCTAAAGTTATATGCCATGTCATATAGCTATATGTGATATCTAGGATTGATTATATTGTCATCTTATAATCCTAGGTAAGCATTTAGAGTACCCTAGCTCTTATTGCATTAATTGAATATTCATACATATTCACATAGGGTTGTGCATCTCTTTTGAGAGATTGAAGTCTTGGGGCTAAGTGTGCTTAGGCCTCAAGCAAATTGGACTAGAGCCGCTATAAAAGGCCCGCGTGGTAGATTAGAGGGTGCTCACGCCAAGAGTAGTGTATCAGGGGATATCACTAGGGATTGAACCAAAAGTGGCGATTGGTAGTGTCCATAGCCTGAGGTTATCTAGGATGAGGGTCCGAGAATCACTTGAGGGTGTAACCGTCTTTTCATATAGTGGATTTCGAGGTCCGAGTGTGGCGCACTTAACAGCCCGTGGTTTTTCCCAGTGGTTGGGTTTTCCACGTAAACATCAAGTGTCATTTACTATTTCCGCATCTTATTACACTTGTATGTATTATTGACTTGCTAGGGGTATTTTCGTAAAATTGACTTGCATGCGAAAATTGGGTAACAATTAGATAAAATCTATTCACCCCCCCCCCCCCCTCTAGCTTTATATTGATAAACACACCTCGAGTATTTGATTACTTTCAATGAACATAAACATGAGCAACGACAGTGACAGAGACGTTAACTCCAGCGGAGATCAGGTTATTGAACCAGCTGCGCCGACAGGAGATAGGGCAGTAACGATCGGGGAACAATCGGCGGCAACACCAGGGACTAGGGTCGCCGACCCTGGGATTCTGCAGCACTTCCAAGCTGCGTTGGTAAACCTAATCAGCGAAGCCAACAAGATAGGGCTTTCGCTTCCCATCGGTTTGGGAGTTTCATCCCCTTATGAGTTAACTACCCCTGGAAACCATCCTCCCGGAAAGCTACGATCAGAAGTTCACATCGCAACCCCTGATACTCAAGCAAGACAATCCGCCGAGGAAACTCCCCAGGACCATCCAGAGTATTTCGAAAGGAGAAAACAAATGAAAGGAAAAGGTGTGATGAATGAAGAATCCAGAGAGGAGCGAGACCAGGCGCGGACACATGGGGTCAATTCCAGTGACACATACCAACGGAACCGATGGAGACACCGTTCTATCTCGTCTGAAGATAAGAGTCTGCGTCCACAAAGAGAGTTACGGTCCAAAAGAACAAGGCGAAGGAGATCCGAAAGCGCAGAAGATCGAAGGAGCCCGGATAATAGGAACAACCATGGGAGAATGACAATTAAGAGCAGACTTGATCCAGCAGGAGAGCCGACTGGTCAGCGAGATGTCACCCTACAAGAGCTATCAAGAAAGGTTTCAGCGATGGCACGAAGGTACGGTCGTAACGTATCTTCAGATGATGAATCAGACAGTCCATTCATTGCTGATATTGCTCGCACCCAGTTCCCAGACAGATTTAGAATGCCAACCATTGAGCAGTACAAGGAGAACAGGGACCCGAATGAGCATGTTCACCTATTCCGCAACATCATGGCCCAGTATTCATCTAATGACGGGCTTTTATGCATCACCTTCCCTCAAACGTTCGGCGATCTCGCCTCTAGGTGGTTTGGAAAACTTCAGCCTGGAAGTATAAGCAGTTTCTCAAACCTCAGCAAGGCGTTCATAAGACAGTTCATAGGAAGCGTGCAGAGAAGGAAGTCACTCGCTCATCTATCAAATTTAAAACAAGAGCACAATGAGTCAATCAAGAAGTACCTAGCAAGATTTGGTAAAGAAGTTGCTCAAATTGAAGATGCCAGCGATGTAGCTGTGATCGCCGCTTTCACCAATGGGTTACAAAGCGGGCGATTATCTTTTGACCTGCGAAGAGAGAGACCAAAAACTTATGAAGAAATGATGGAAATAGCTGGCGACTATGCATTAGCAGAAGAAGAAGAAGTAGCACAAGGGGGTAGCTACGTGCATGGACATAAACCTGACTCAAAATCGGATCAAAAGGATGACAAGAAGACGGTATCACGTGATCGCCAGAGAGACGAGAAAGGCCAAAAGGGGCACTCGAGAGAAAGCAAAGGAAATCCTCGAGCCAGTAGGTTTCGAGGAAGGTACAACCATTACACCCCTTTAACCGGTGATCAAGAGGAGATATTTTCTGTGGTGGAAGACAAAGGACTCGCTAAATATCCACGACAGCAGTCAGCGAATGCCAGGAGAGACACAACTAAATACTGCCGATTCCACAAAGATCATGGGCATGAAACCTCAAAGTGTTTCCAGCTGCGTGACCACATTGAAAGTTTGATCAAAGATGGGCACCTAAAGGATTTTGCCTTGAAGGGAGATAAATATGGTGGTCGCCAGGATAGCCGCAAGGGAAACGGGCAGGAAAGGAAAAGTCCAAGGGGGAACAGCCCTAACGCCACCATAAACACCATCTTCGGCGGACCTCATACTGGGAGAAGCAATCGAGAAAGGATGTCAGAAGTTCGAGAAGTAATGTATGAAAGCAGAAGCATGGAGATCAATTCCGTACAGAGAAGCCCCAAGAAGGGAAGAGAAGGACATGACCCTATAACATTTACAGCAGAAGACTCAGACGGGATAGATGCAAAACCTAACGATGCAATCGTCGTAGGGGTTCGAATAGCCCATAGGGATGTCCTTCGGGTGATGATTGACAATGGAAGTTCAGCCGATATCTTAAGTGCCAGAGTATATGATGAATTGCGACTGGACAGAAAAGATCTCGAACCATTCCATGTACCACTAAAGGGATTTGGTGGCGCAGAAGTTAGGTCGTTAGGAACTGTTAAACTGCCGGTGAGATTTGGTACAGCACCATGCCGGCGAACAATCCTTTTGGACTTTGTCGTGGTTGACATCCACAATTGGCCGTATAATGCTTTACTTGGCCGACCGTTTCTTAACAAAGCTCGAGCTGTCACTTCAACCCACGCATTGAAAATAAAATTCCCTACAGAATTTGGTGTCAGAGAATTGAGAGGGTCACAGGAGATGGCTCGCCGCGCCAACCTATCAATCTTCAAAGATAAAGCAGGGATGGAAACCTTAAACATATTCGAAGTGGACAGGGAGGTGCAGGAAGATAGTCCGGGAAACTTCGAACTGGACCCAAGGGACAAAACGAGCAGAGAGAAAGAAGAACCAACCGAGTCAGTTATTCTAGACGAAGCGGAACCAGACAAAACAGTAAAGATCGGAGCAAGGCTGGCTAAACAAGTTAAGAAAGACGTGACAAACTTGTTGAAGGAATATAGGGGGATTTTCGCTTGGTGCCACGAAGACATGCCAGGGATTGATAGAAGTGTAATTTCGCACAATCTGGCTGTGAATGAGAAATGCAAGCCGGTTGTGCAAAAAAGGAGGAGTTTCAACCCAGAAAGAAGTGCAGCGATAAAGGAGGAAGTATCAAAATTGCTCGCCGCAAGGTCAATCAGAGAAGTTAAATACCCAGAATGGGTGGCGAATGTGGTCTTAGTGAAAAAGAAAAACAATCAATGGAGGATGTGCGTCGACTTCACCGATCTGAATAAAGCCTGCCCCAAGGATAGCTTCCCGCTACCAAGGATTGACCAGTTAGTCGATGCAATAGCTGGACATGAAACGTTGAGCTTCATGGATGCATATTCAGGATATAACCAAATAAAGATGCACAAGCCAGACGAAGAGAAGACAGCGTTCACCACAGATCAGGGGTTGTATTGTTACACGGTCATGCCATTCGGCCTAAAAAACGCTGGGGCAACTTACCAGCGCTTGGTCAACAGAATGTTCGCCAGACAAATCGGGAGAAATATGGAAGTCTACGTTAACGATATGCTAACAAAAAGCACCACAGCGGATAGACATACAGATGACCTGAGGGAAACATTCGACGTGCTGGTCAAGTATGGAATGAAGTTGAATCCAGCAAAATACGTATTCGGCGTACCATCTGGGAGGTTCCTCGGATATCAAGTACATCAAAGGGGAATAGAGGTGAACCCTGAAAAAATCCAAGCACTAGCAAAAATGGTCTCGCCGAGAACTCTGAAAGAAGTTCAAAAACTCACAGGGTGCTTAGCATCGCTGAGCAGATTCATAGCCAAATCAACAGACCGATGCCTACCATTTTTCAAAGCTCTAAAAAAGGGAAAGGGAATCGAGTGGAATGAGGAGTGTGAAAAGGCTTTCCAAGCCTTGAAAGATTACCTAGGGCAAGCACCGCTGCTATCAAAACCAGAAACAGGAGAAACATTGTACATGTACTTGTCCGTCTCTGGAGCAGCCACAAGTTCCGTGCTAGTAAAACAGGAAGATGGGGTCCAGAAACCAATATACTACACCAGCAAAGCATTGTTGCCAGCCGAAACCAGATACTCACCGGCTGAAAAATTGGCACTAGCTCTAATAACAGCAGCGAGGAAGCTGAGGCCATATTTCCTGGCTCATAAAATCAGAGTATACACCAACTGCCCATTGAAGTTAATCCTGCAGAAACCAGAAGTATCCGGTCGATTAACAAAGTGGGCAATCGAGTTAAGTGAATTCGATGTAGAGTACCTCCCAAGGACAGCAATTAAAGCCCAAGCAGTGGCAGACTTTGTAGCAGAGGTCACTGAACCAAACGTGGAAGTAGCGAGAATGATGGAGGAAGAAAATAAAAAAATATATAAATGGCAACTCCGCGCTGACGGCTCATCAAACACACATGGCAGCGGGGCAGGGGTAGTAGTGTCAACCCCAGAAGGAGATTCAGTCGAATGTGCCTTGCGTTTTGACTTCAAAGCTACCAACAATCAAGCCGAGTACGAGGCACTCATAGCAGGTTTAAAAATTAGCACAGTCCTAGGAGCAGACGAAGTGGAAGTT
Organism: Acer yangbiense; assembly: GCA_008009225.1. NCBI lineage: Eukaryota > Viridiplantae > Streptophyta > Magnoliopsida > Sapindales > Sapindaceae > Acer > Acer yangbiense. The sequence goes on along the minus strand of CM017764.1, from coordinate 40,692,366 downwards.
TTTAGCGACTCTCAAGTTGTTGTCAATCAAGTACTAGATGAATACCAAGCAAGAGATGAGAGCATGATCACCTACCTGGAATTGGCAAAGGAATTATTAAAAAGATTTAAAGAATACAGGATTGTTCATGTCCCCCGAGAAGAGAATGAGAAAGCTGATGCCTTGGCCAAACTGGCATCTACCACAGTCAGCATCTGGCCCAAAAATATTTCTATGATCCGCTTATTGCAGCCGAGTATAGTTAAAACAAAGGAAGTTGGGGCGGTCTTTGGCGAAAGGGACAGCTGGATCACACCGATCATAGAATATCTCATTAATGATGTACTCCCAAGTGACCAGTTAGAAGCAAAGCGGCTGAAGTACAGAGCTACAAGATACTCAGTACTCAATGGAGAACTGTACAAAAGGGGATACTCGAGGGCACTACAGAGATGTGTTGGGCCTGAAGAAGCAGAAGGTATCCTGAGAAGCATACATAGTGGAAATTGTGGGAACCACGCTGGGGGCGCCAGTCTAGCCCACAAAACATTAAGGCAGGGTTTTTACTGGCCAACACTGTTCGCCGACTCCAAAAGGGTGGCAGCGAGATGTGAGGCTTGTTAGAAGATTGCTAATAACATCCGATAGCCACCTGAACTCTTGCAAAGTATTACCTCGCCTTGGCCGTTCGCCATGTGGGGGATTGACTTGATCGGCCCAATGCCAACAGCAACTGGAGGAGCAAAACATGCCATAGTAGCTGTGGATTATTTAACAAAATGGGTAGAAGCCGAGCCATTGGTACACATAACCGAAGCAAACACTGTAAGCTTTGTGAAGAAAAATATCCTTTACAGATTCGGGATACCAAACACCATCATCACAGACAATGGGACCCAATTCGACGGGAGGAAATTCAGGGAGCTATGTGACAAGTACGGCATCAACAACTACTATGCCTCTCCAGCACACCCACAGACGAATGGCCAGACTGAAGCAGTAAACAAAATCATAAAACATAACCTGAAGGCTAAATTGGCAGTTAAAAAAAAGCAGCTGGGCAGACGAATTACCACAGGTACTTTGGGCATACCGAACCACAGAAAGGAATTCAACAGGCGAGACCCCATATTCCATGGCATATGGAGCTGAAGCTGTCATTCCCGTGGAAACATCTTTCTCTTCGCCGAGGGTGTAACTTTTTCAGCCAGAAATCAACATTGATATGCTAAAGTGCGGCCTAGATGAGTTAGAGGAAAGAAGAGAGAGCGCGCAAATAAGGAATACTGCATACCAACATAGGGTAGCCAGATATTACAACTCACATGTGCGTGAAAGAAGGTTCTCGCTGGGCGACTTAGTGCTGAAAAGGGTGAACCAAGGAACAAAAGACAAAGCTGCAGGGTCACTCGCAGACAAATGGGAGGGGCCTTATCAGATTATAGGCATAGCTGGCCACGGGGCATATCGCATCACTCGAGAAGGTTTTGGCGAACTACCCCGTCCATGCAATGCGCAGTACTTGAAGATATATTATCCATAACTTGGGAGTCAAATTTAGAATTGGTGTGAGCCTTTTATTTTTCTTAGAACAGTTTTCGTACTAGTATTTGTTTTCTTTTCTTTGTGATTATGTTAACAAAGTTGCAGGAATTATCTAAATAAAGAGTAATTTATTACTGAGAAATCGCGACTTGACTCGCCAATTACAAAAGGACACTCACCGACTTATGTCAATACCATTGCGTAAAGATGAGTTTCGTACTCGCAGCAGTGAAAATAAGTGACAACCCAACGAAATTAAAAACCAGCCGAAAGCGACTTAGTCGCCATAGCCCAAGCTACAGAAATCGGGGATCGCTCCCACAAGGAGAATAAGATCTCCGGAGAAAAACTTGGTATGGGCAAATACGCCCTGAATAAACACCAAGTACGCCAGAACTCAGCAATGGCAGCTGAATAAATAAAAACATGTTAAAAACTTGGTGTATAGTCGGATACGTCCTGACAAACACTAAGTACGCCAAAATCCAGCAACGGCAGCTGAATACAAACTAAGTTAAAAATTTGGTGAAACGCTAAGTACGCCAAAATCCAGCAATGGCAGCTGAATACAAACTAAGTTAAAAACTTGGTGAAACGCTAAGTACTCCAAAATCCAGCAACGGCAGCTGAATACAAACTAAGTTAAAAACTTGGTGAAACGCTAAGTATGCCAAAATCCAGCAACGGCAGCCGAATACAAAATGTGCTAAAGACTTGGTGAAATACTGAGTAAATCGAAAATTCAGTAAAAGTAGCTGAACGAAGAAAAAGTTTATAACTTCTCATAAATAAAGTTATTTACAATTAAAGAATTAAAGATGAAAATACAAAAAATCAACTAGCTGCAGAAGGGTCCTCGCTATCTTCCTCGTCTTCGATCTCCTCATCTGAAGGCCAGACGACTTCCTCATCCCCTTCTGGCATAAAACGCTCGTAATCCCTTCCAGCAACAGGGCCCAAGTCAGGCTCAGCACCAGAACCAGAAAAGCTGCCCTTCCGACCCGAATAATAAGTATTGAAGGTACACTTGCTGGGGATTTCTAAATGCATAGGGTGAGGTTCAGTCATGTTGTAGCGACAGTGGGCTTTCCAACGTTTTATCTGCTCTTTAATCGAGTCCACTCCGCTGGCCATATGCTGTTGAAAAGACCGGTCGAAACGCCCCAGAGCTTTCTCATTGGAGTGATCCTTCATGGCGAAGAATTTCTTTGCCTGACTCATGCCTTTTTCAAATTCACGCAATAAAAGCGCGTCATAGGCAGGGGATCTCTTGAAACGATCAACCGATTCAACCTCCAGCACAGCCTTGAGATCGTTCAGAATAACTTCATGCGAGGACAACTGGTTGCGCAAGTCCAAGGCTTCACGCTCAGCTTTCTCCTTTGCCTCCTCAGCCAGTTGCTCAGCCTCAAAACGTGCTGCGAGTGATTCTTGATTAGCGGAGAGTTGCTCTCGCAGCAAACGAATCTCTTCCTCAGCAGCAGCTAATTTATCTTCAGCGACAAGTTTAGCTGAAAGATAGCCATCCGCAGATTCCCTCATCTGAGCGAGTTGCTGAGTATGGATTTCCTCAGCAGAGAGTTTCTCAGCGGCCAAAATAGAAGTCTGTTCCCGCAGGCGTTTCACATCCCTCGAAAGGAAGTTCCCTCGCCTGTAAGCGTCGGTCAACTCAGACATCATCTAAAAAAGAAAAACAGTCAAGTCAGGAAACATACGAATGAAAAACGCAAAACGCAAAACACAAAAATCGCAAGAGACTCACCAGGGACTGACAATCGAAGAAAAATTCCATCTTCTTGTTGCAGGATCTGCTCTTCATGCGCTCCCAACCCTCATCAATGTAAACATTGTTGTTCATTATATGTGAGCAGATCTCTGCAGCTGTGAAATCTGAAAGGGACACACACCCCTCTCCCTCACCAACTCCGGTTGGATCCACGGGAGGAACTTCACGGGCAACACCCGAACCTGACGCGGAAGCCCCAGTTTGCTTCGATGGCCCCGACCTATTAGCTGGCCCCGGCTGACCAGATGGCCCAGGCTGATCGGCAGACGACACGTTCGGCTCCTCTACAGTCGCTGGAGGAGAAGCTGTACCAGTTGGAGACAAAGCAGGAACATTCAATTCACCAACTCTTTCAGGAGGTGGAGACGCTACCTCACTCATCCCTTCAGCGGGGGCTTCAAGCACAGTTGGATGAGTAGAAGGAATTCCGGCGAACGCAGGTCCATCAGCACCCTCCTCGTCAGAAGAAACAACATACTGTACGACTCTTGATGCCCGCTTCAAAGGTAGAGTAGTATGGTCAGGGTTACCCTCAGCCGGGCGCTTTCCTCTACCAGTCCTGGGAGTTAGATCATTCGCAAGATCCAGAGGAATTTCAGGGACATCCGCATCAAAAATAGGAGTGTCACGGACTGGCCCTGAAACTCCAACTTTTTCTTTTCCCTTGCGGCTGGAGGTAGCTGCAGGAGTGGTCGCAGCAGAAGTATTCGCAGCAGGTATGTTCACAGCAGCCTCTGTGTACACAGGGGGTTGCTCCGATTCGACCCCACCCTCAGGAATATCACCAACTTCCTCGCCATCGGAGGGATCGCCGCCATCCGGACTAGCAAGTCCTTCCTTGGCCAACCCAGCAGCATGTCTTCTACTGGTTGCCTCAAAATTCTTTACTGCCCGGGCGTGTTGATCGCAAACTGTGTCAAAATCGCACACTGCAAGAAAAATAAACAAAGTATCAACTAACAGAATAAGATAGTAAAACAAAGGAGTGGACAAAGACTTACAGCGAGGAAGCCTTGCATGTAGGCGTGTGAAAATCCCCTGGGAAATCATTTTTTCCTCATCCAAGAGGAAGGACCTATCCCTTTCTCTCAAAGGGAGGACAGCTGCTGCGGCGAGGTGAGAAACCTCTCTATTCAGTAAAACAGGGGCCGCCTTCAACCAAGCTTCAGGCGATGTGAAGTGCCTGGAAACCTTCTTCGCCAAGAAATTGTGGCGACTACTGGCGGGCAAATTATGACCCCACTCGCCATCAACGAAAAACCAGCTGTTCTTCCACCTCTTGTTCGAAGTGGGAAAACCCCAGATGAACCCCTTTTTCTTCTCATCGCCGGAGATTTCTACTTGACCAGGGTTCGCCACACCCTCAGGAATCCAGCTCTCCGCGGGCGAAGAGATAAGGAAATACGTACCACCATGGCCCGCCTGCCTTAGCGTGTAAAAATGGCGGATTTCACGAGGAGTAGGGGGCCCGTAACCCTTCAACTTCCACATAAGGCACAGGCACATCAATATCCTGTAGCTATTTGGAGCGAGCTGTGCCGGCGCAATTTGAGCCTCCGCAAGAAATCTAGCAATGAAAGGCTGAAGAGGGAGAGTCACCCCACAGCCAAGCATGACCCCGTAAATGGCGACTGCATTTTTGGGAGGATTCCACACAGCCCGGTCGCCAGGTAAGATGAGATTCACCGAGTCTGGCAAGTCAAAACGACTCTTGTATTTACAAAGCTCAACCTCGCCGACCACGTTTACCTCCGTATCAAAAGAACACGGATGGTTTGGCGAGAAGCGTAGCCTATCCCTCTGATGGTCTTCAACATCAGAGTCGACAATCGTCTGCGCATCCAGCAGGGATTCACGTGGAACCCTAGAAGCGCGTCGTCTACTGCTTGTGGGTCTAGAAGATTTCGGCATTGTTGGAGAACCGCTGTTAGAAGATGAAGGAGAGATGTTAGGGATAAAATCATCTCCAGAAGACGGAACATAAACAGAAATTGGGACCGGAGAATCTGGATAAAAATTACGAATCAAAGATTCAATTTTGTCCACAGTACTTTTATCACCAAGCTCCATGGCTTGCATCATTCGATTAAAAAGAGAAGAGCGTAAAGAAGGGTCCATGGGAACTCACCGGAAAACCCTGGGATTCGTGGAAGATTCGTAGAAAGGCAGGAACAATCGATTCCGATGAACCGTCTGATAAATAGAAAACACAGAGAAAGGACTGTAGCAAGCACTCGAAGCAACAAGGTAGATAAAAACGAAGAATCGAACTGTTCTTTTTTGCTCTGAGAAAACCAGTAGAGAAATAAAATGGAAAGAATGAAATAGAGAAGAGAAACGATCGGGCCTTAAAAAGAGGGAGTTTCGAAATTCAAAAAAGAAAATCAAGTAAAAAGATATGCAATTAATGAGAATGACAGCCACAGTGACCAGCCGCAATAGCCACCATCAGAAAACAGACACGTGGCATCTCGGGGAAAGCCAAGCGGTCAAAATGTCCCTTCGTCCGTCAGGTAAATAGGTGCGTCAACAATTATGTGGACCAAGTTGAAAGCTTGCACCAGAAGAATCAATTAATCAATACAGCGCGTGACAAAAAGGAAAGAAGGAGGCATTACAAAATGCATCGAAACCTTGTAAGTATAAAAATAAATACTACTCGCAGAGACAAACGAAGTAAGAAGAACAAATCATTCGCCCAGCTCGGAGTATTTATGGGGGTATTGTTGTATGCATAAATTCGCCAACCCGACACGTCATCAAAAAGAGTCAGTAAAGATTACCACGTCACTCACTGACTGGGTCAATAAAGGAAACATGACAAGTCAATGTCGAAATACCTCGAAACCAAAGAAGTTAGAAACACGCTTGCCGAAACTGGATATGTACTCGCCAAATCTAGATATATGGTCGCCGAAGAAGCGAAACCCAGATAGAAATATACTTGCTGTACCAGCACACTGGGCCTAAACCGACTCGGCAGAAACACGGAAATAAACCCTACACTTTAGGAAACCCAAAAAACAACAAGGAATCAAGGGAGGAAAAGGTGAAGACCTATCTGTATCCGTAACAGCGTGGGATTCCCAGTACGAATCTGAAAGGAGATCCTACTACGAGTAGGACTAAAATCAAGGGAAAAACCCTAAAACATCATGTATAAATAGAACCACCTATCCCTCGAGAAAGGGGTTCAGAAAAGAGAGAAAAAAGAAAGCAACTGTAAGAGAGATCTAAGCGTGTAATAAGGCAACGAAAACCTAGTATTATTTTTCTGCCCTCAGGGGCGCCGTGGTTTTTTCCCGTTCAAGGGTTTTCCACGTAAAATCTGTTTTTTGCATACCTTCTTAATTTTCTTGTTTATATTAAACTGATATAATTGTTGAGTGCGTGGCAATCCAAAAATCACCGTCAACAAATATAATTACAAATAGTGTGACTCTTTAACTTTTTAAATTTTCCTAAAATGTTTTTGGTAGTTATGTTTAACATAATTATAAAAGTCGTGGCTCTCTAACTATTTAGCAATGAAAAAAAATATTATTACATTAATTAGTAATTAATAAGAATATAATTACAAATATTGTAACTCATTAACTTTTTAAATTTTCTGATAGTGTTTTTGGCAGATTGTTTTTTAAAATTATTTGATTACTTTTTTTCCACATTTTTAAATTTTCTGATAATGTTATTCACTTGATTTAATTTATTATTGTTGTTGTAAAGGAAAAAGTGAAATTAGCATTTTTCTTTTTAATCCATATTGTTATAATTATTTGTTTACTCATATTGTTTTGATTTTTTGAATACTTTTTTATTTTTCCAAATTTGTTTTTTTTTTTTTTAAATCTAAAAACTGTTATAATATATGTGGCTTTTACCACATGTGTTATACACACTGTTGACGGTGAAATTTGGATTGACACGCACTCAACAATTATATCAATTTAATATAAAACAAGAAAATTGAGAACGCATGCAAAAGACAGATTTTACGTGGAAAACCCTTGAATGGGAAAAAACCACGGCGCCCCTGAGGACAGAAAAATAATACTAGGTTTTCGTTGCCTTATTACACGCTTAGATCTCTCTTACAGTTGCTCTCTTTTCTCTTGATTTTCTGAACCCCCTTCTCGTGGGATAGGTGGTTCTATTTATACATGATATTTAGGGTTTTTCCCTTGATTTTAGTCCTGCTCATAGTGGGATTTCCTTTTAGATTCGTATTGGGAATCCCACGTTGCTGTGGATACAGATAGGTCTTCTCCTTTTCCCCCATTGATTCCTTGTTGTTTATGGGTTTTCTAAAGTGTAGGGTTTATTTCCGTGTTTCTGCCGAGTCGGTTTAGGCCTAGTATGCTGGTGCAGCGAGTACATTTATTTCTGGGTTTCGTTTCTTCGGCGACCATATATCTAGATTTGGCGAGTACATATCCAGTTTCGGCGAGCGTGTATCTGACCTTTTTGGATTCGAGGTACTTTGACATTGACTTGTCATATTTCCTTTATTGACCCGGTCAATGAGTGACGTGGCAATCTTTATTGACTCTTTTTGATGACGTGTCGGGGTTGGCGAATTTATGCATACAACAATACCCCCATAAATACTCCGAGCTGGGCGAATGATTTGTTCTTCTTACTTCGTTTGTCTCTGCGAGTAGTAATTATATTTATACTTACAAGGTTTCGATGCATTTTGTAATACCTCCTTCTTTCCTTTTTGTCACGCGCTGTATTGATTAATTGATTCTTCTGGTGCAAGCTTTCAACTTGGTCCACATAATTGTTGACGCACCTATTTACCTGACGGACGAAGAGACATTTTGACTGCTTGGCTTTCCCCGAGATGCCACATGTTTGTTTTCTGATGGTGACTATTGCGGCTGGTCACTGTGGCTGTCATTCTCATTAATTGCATATCTTTTTACTTGATTTTCTTTTTTGAGTTTCGAAACTCCCTTTTTTTAAGGCCCGATCGTTTCCTTTTCTCCATTTCATTCTTTCCATTTTATTTCTCCACTGGTTTTCTCAGAGCAAAAAAAAGAACAGTTTGATTCTTCGTTTTTATCTACCTTGTTCCTTCGAGTGCTTGCTACAGTCCTTTCCCTGTGTTTTCTATTTATCAGACGGTTCACCGGAATCGATTATTCCTGCCTCTCTACGAATCTTTCGCGAATCTAGGGTTTTCTGGTGAGTTCCCATGGACCCTTCTTTACACTCTTCTCTTTTTAATCGAATGATGCAAGCCATGGAGCTTGGTGATAAAAGTACTACGGACAAAATCGAATCTCTGATTCGTAATTTTTGTCTAGATTCTCCGGTCCCAATTTCTGTTTATGTTTCGTCTTCTGGAGATGTTTTTATCCCTAACATCTCTCCTTCATCTTCTAACAGCGGTTCTCCAACAATGCCGAAATCTTCTAGACCAACAAGCAGTAGACGACGCGCTTCTAGGGCTCCACGTGAATCTCTGCTGGATGCGCAGACGATTGTTGACTCCGATGTTGAAGACCATCAGAGGGATAGGCTACGCTTCTCGCCAAACCATCCGTGTTCTTTTGATACGGAGGTAAATGTGGTCGGCGAGGTTGAGCTTCGTAAATACAAGAGTCGTTTTGACCTGCCAGACTCAGTGAATCTCATTTTACCTGGCAACCGGGCTGTGTGGAATCCTCCCGAAAATGCAGTCGCTATTTACGGGGCCATGCTTAGCTGTGGGGTGACTCTCCCTCTTCAGCCTTTCATCGCCAGATTTCTTGCGGAGGCTCAAATTGCGCCGGTACAGCTCGCTCCAAATAGCTACAGAATATTGATGTGCCTGTGCCTCATGTGGAAGTTGAAGGGTTACAGGCCCCCTACTCCTCGTGAAATCTGCCATTTTTACACGCTAAGGCAGGCGGGCCATGGTGGTACGTATTTCCTTATCTCTTCGCCCGTGGAGAGCTGGATCCCTGAGGGCGTGGCGAACCCCGGTCAAGTAGAAATCTCCGGTGATGAGAAGAAAAAGGGGTTCATCTGGGGTTTTCCCACTTCGAACAAGAGGTGGAAGAATAGCTGGTTTTTCGTTGATGGCGAGTGGGGTCGTGATTTGCCTGCCAGTAGTCGCCATAATTTCTTGGCGAAGAAGGTTCCCAGGCACTTTACATCGCCTGAAGCTTGGTTGAAGGCGACCCCTGTTTTACTGAATAGAGAGGTTTCTCACCTCGCCGCAGCAGCTGTCCTCCCTTTGAGAGAAAGGGATAGGTCAGTCCTCTTGGATGAGGAAAAAATGATTTCCGAGGGGATTTTCACACGCCTACATACAAGGCTTCCTCGCTGTAAGTCTTTATCCATTCCTTCTTTGTTTTACTATCTTATTCTTGTTAGTTGACACTTTGTTTATTTTTCTTGCAGTGCGCGATTTTGACACAGTTTGCGATCAACACGCCCGGGCAGTAAAGAATTTTGAGGCAACCAGTAGAAGACATGCTGCTGGTTCGGCCAATGAAGGACTTGCTAGTCCGGATGGCGGCGATCCCTCCGATGGCGAGGAAGTTGGTGATATTCCTGAGGGTGGGGTCGAATCGGAACAACCCCATGTGTACACAGAGGCTGCTGTGAACATTTCTGCTGCGAATACCTCTGCTGCGACCACTCCTGCAGCTACCTCCAGCCGTAAGGGAAAAGAAAAAGTTAGAGTTTCAGGGTCAGTCCGTGATACTCCTAGTTTTGACGCGGATGTCCCTGAAATTCCTCTTGATCCTGCGAATGATCTAACTCCTAGGACTGGTAGAGGAAAACGCCCGGCTGAGGGCACCCCTGACCATACTACTCGACCTTTGAAGCGGGCATCAAGAGTCGTGCAGTATGTCGTTTCTTCTGACGAGGAGGGTGCTGATGGACCTGTGTTCGTCGGAATTCCCTCTACTCATCCAACTGTGCCTGAAGCCCCTGCTGAAAGGATGAGTGAGGTAGCGTTTCCACCTCCTGAAAGAGTTAGTAAATTGAATGTTCCTGCTTTTTCTCCAACTGGTGCAGCTTCTCCTCCAGCGACTGTAGATGAGCCGAACGTGTCGTCTGCTGATCAGCCTGGGCTATCTGGTCAGCCGGGGCCAGTTGATAGGTCGGGGCCATCGAAGCAAACTGGGGCTTCTGCGTCAGGTTCGGGTATTGCCCGTGAAGTTCCTCCCGTGGATCCAACCGGAGTTGGTGAGGGAGAGGGGATTGTGTCCCTTTCAGATTTCACGGCTGCAGAGATTTGCTCACATATAATGAACAACAATGTTTATATTGATGAGGATTGGGAGCACATGAAGAGCAGATCCTGCAACAAGAAGATGGAATTTTTCTTTGATTGTCATTCCCTAGTGAGTCTCTTGCGATATTCGTGTTTTGCGTTTTTCATTCGTATGTTTCCTGACTTGACTGTTTTTCTTTTTAGATGATGTCTGAGTTGACTGACGCTTACAGGCGAGGGAATTTCCTTTCGAGGGATGTGAAACGCCTGCGGGAACAGACTTCTATTTCGGCCGCTGAGAAACTCTCTGCTGAGGAAATCCATACTCAGCATCTCGCTCAGATGAGGGAATCTGCGGATGGCTATCTTTCAGCTCAACTCGTCGCTGAAGATAAATTAGCTGCTGCTGAGGAAGAGATTCGTTCGCTGCGAGAGCAACTCTCCGCTAATCAAGAATCACTCGCAGCACGTTTTGAGGCTGAGCAACTAGCTGAGAAGGCAAAGGAGAAAGCTGAGCGTGAAGCTTTGGACTTGCGCCACCAATTGTCCTCGCATGAAGTTATTCTGAACGATCTCAAGGCTATGCTGGAGGTTGAATCGGTTGATCGTTTCAAGAGATCCCCTGCCTATGATGCGCTTTTATTGCGTGAATTCGAAAAAGGCATGAGGCAGGCGAAGAAATTCTTCGCCATGAAGGATCACTCCAATGAGAAGGCTTTGGGGCGTTTCGACCGGTCTTTTCAACAGCATATGGCCAGCGGAGTGGATTCGATTAAAGAGCAGATAAAACGTTGGAAAGCCCACTGTCGCTACAACATGACTGAACCTCACCCTATGCATTTAGAAATCCCCAGCAAGTGTACCTTCAATACTTATTATTCGGGTCAGAAGGGCAGCTTTTCTGGCTCTGGCGCTGAGCCTGACTTGGGTCCTGTTGCTGGAAGGGATTATGAGCGTTTTATGCCAGAAGGGGATGAGGAAGTCGCCTGGCCTTCAGACGAGGAGATCGAAGATGAGGAAGATAGCGAGGGCCCTCCTGCAGCTAGTTGACTTTTTGTATCTTCAGTTTCTTTTTGTATTTTCATTCTCAATTCTTTAATTATAAATGACTTTATTTATAAGAAGTTATAAACTTTTTCTTTGTTCAGCTGCTTTTACTGAATTTTCGACTTACTCAGTATTTCACCAAGTTTTTAACATATTTTGTATTCAGCTGCCATTGCTGGATTTTGGCGTACTTAGCGTTTCACTAAGTTTTTAACATATTTTGTATTCAGCTGCCATTGCTGGATTTTGGCGTACTTAGCGTTTCACTAAGTTTTTAACATATTTTGTATTCAGCTGCCATTGCTGGATTTTGGCTTACTTAGTGTTTGTCAGGACGTATCCGACCATACACCAAGTTTTTAACATGTTTTTATTTATTCAGCTGCCATTGCTGAGTTCTGGCGTACTTGGTGTTTATTCAGGACGTATTTGCCCACACCAAGTTTTTCTCCGGAGATCTTATTCTCCTTGTGGGGGCGATCCCCAATTTCTGTAGCTTGGGCTATGGCGACTAAGTCGCTTTTGGCTTGCTTTAATTTCGTTGAGTTGTCACTTATTCTCACTGTTGCGAGTACGAAACTCGTCTTTACGCAATGGTATTGACATATGTCGGTGAGTGCCCTTTGTAATTGGCGAGTCAAGTCACGATTTCTCAGTAATAAATTACTCTTTATTTAGATAATTCCTGCAACTTTGTTAACATAATCACAAAGAAAAGAAAAAAAATACTAAAACGAAAACTGTTCTAAGAAAAAATAAAAGGCTCACACCAATTCTAAACTTGACCCCCAAGTTACGGATAATATATCTTCAAGTACTGCGCATTGCATGGACGGGGTAGTTCGCCAAAACCTTCTCGAGTGATGCGATATGCCCCGTGGCCAGCTATGCCTGTAATCTGATAAGGCCCCTCCCATTTGTCTGCGAGTGACCCTGCAACTTTGTCTTTTGTTCCTTGGTTCACCCTTTTCAGCACTAAGTCGCCCAGCGAGAACCTTCTTTCACGCACATGTGAGTTGTAATATCTGGCTACCCTATGTTGGTACGCAGTATTCCTTATTTGCGCGCGCTCTCTTCTTTCTTCTAACTCATCTAGGCCGCACTTTAGCATATCAATGTTGATTTCTGGCTGAAAAAGTTGCACCCTCGGCGAAGAGAAAGATGTTTCCACGGGAATGACAGCTTCAGCTCCATATGCCATGGAATATGGGGTCTCGCCTATTGAACTCCTTTCTGTGGTTCGATATGCCCAAAATACCTGTGGTAATTCATCTGCCCAGCTACCCTTTTTAACTGCCAATTTAGCCTTCAGGTTATGTTTTATGATTTTGTTTACTGCTTCAGTCTGGCCATTCGTTTGTGGGTGTGCTGGAGAGGCGTAGTAGTTGTTGATGCCGTACTTATCACATAGCTCCCAGAATTTCCTCCCGTCGAATTGGGTCCCATTATCCGTGATGATGGTGTTTGGTATCCCGAATCTGTAAAGGATATTTTTCTTCACAAAGCTTACAGTGTTTGCTTCTGTTATGTGTACCAATGGCTCGGCTTCTACCCATTTTGTAAAATAATCCACAGCTACTATGGCATGTTTTGCTCCTCCAGTTGCTGTTGGCATTGGGCCGATCAAGTCAATTCCCCACATGTCGAACGGCCAAGGCGAGGTAATACTTTGCAAGAGTTCAGGTGGCTGTCGGATGTTATTAGCAATTTTCTGACAAGCCTCACATCTCGCTGCCACCCTTTTGGAGTCGGCGAACAGTGTTGGCCAGTAAAAACCCTGCCTTAATGTTTTGTGGGCTAGACTGGCGCCCCCAGCGTGGTTCCCACAATTTCCACTATGTATGCTTCTCAGGATACCTTCTGCTTCTTCAGGCCCAACACATCTCTGCAGTGCCCTCGAGTATCCCATTTTGTACAGTTCTCCATTGAGTATTGAGTATCTTGTAGCTCTGTACTTCAGCCGCTTTGCTTCTAACGGGTCACTTGGGAGTACATCATTGATGAGATATTCTTTGATTGGTGTGATCCAGCTGTCCCTTTCGCCAAAGACTGCCCCAACTTCCTTTGTTTTAACTATACTCGGCTGCAATAAGCGGATCATAGAAATATTTTTGGGCCAGATGCTGATTGTGGCAGATGCCAGTTTGGCCAAGGCATCAGCTTTCTCATTTTCTTCTCGGGGGACATGAACAATTCTGTATTCTTTAAATCTTTCTAATAGCTCCTTTGCCAATTCCAGGTAGGTGATCATGCTCTCATCTCTTGCCTGGTATTGATCTAGTACTTGATTGACAACAACTTGAGAGTCGCTAAAAACTTCCACTTCGTCTGCTCCTAGGACTGTGCTAATTTTTAAACCTACTATGAGTGCCTCATACTCGGCTTGATTGTTGGTAGCTTTGAAGTCAAAACGCAAGGCACATTCGACTGAATCTCCTTCTGGGGTTGACACTACTACCCCTGCCCCGCTGCCATGCGTGTTTGATGAGCCGTCAACGCGGAGTTGCCATTTGAATATTTTCTTATTTTGTTCCTCCATCATTCTCGCTACTTCCATGTTTGGTTCGGTGAACTCTGCTACAAAGTCTGCCACTGTCTGGGCTTTAATTGCTGTCCTTGGGAGGTACTCTACATCGAATTCACTTAACTCGATTGCCCACTTTGTTAATCGACCGGATACTTCTGGTTTCTGCAGAATTAACTTCAGTGGGCAGTTGGTGTATACTTTGATTTTATGAGCCTGGAAATATGGCTTCAGTTTCCTCGCTGCTGTTATTAGAGTTAGTGCCAATTTTTCAGCCGGCGAGTATCTGGTTTCGGCTGGCAACAGTGCTTTGCTGGTGTAGTATATTGGTTTCTGGATCCCATCTTCCTGTTTTACTAGCACGGAACTTGTGGCTGCTCCAGAGACGGACAAGTACATGTACAATGTTTCTCCTGTTTCGGGTTTTGATAGCAGCGGCGCTTGCCCCAGGTAATCTTTCAAGGCTTGGAAAGCCTTTTCACACTCCTCATTCCACTCGATTCCCTTTCCCTTTTTTAGAGCTTTGAAAAATGGTAGGCATCGGTCTGTTGATTTGGCTATGAATCTGCTCAGCGATGCTAAGCACCCTGTGAGTTTTTGAACGTCTTTCAGAGTTCTTGGCGAGACCATTTTTGCTAGTGCTTGGATTTTTTCAGGGTTCACCTCTATTCCCCTTTGATGTACTTGATATCCGAGAAACCTCCCAGATGGTACGCCGAATACGTATTTTGCTGGATTTAACTTCATTCCATACTTGACCAGCACGTCGAATGTTTCCCTCAGGTCATTTGTATGTCTATCCGCTGTGGTGCTTTTTGTTAGCATATCGTCAACGTAGACTTCCATATTTCTCCCGATTTGTCTGGCGAACATTCTGTTGACCAAGCGCTGGTAAGTTGCCCCAGCGTTTTTTAGGCCGAATGGCATGACCGTGTAACAATACAACCCCTGATCTGTGGTGAACGCTGTCTTCTCTTCGTCTGGCTTGTGCATCTTTATTTGGTTATATCCTGAATATGCGTCCATGAAGCTCAACGTTTCATGTCCAGCTGTTGCATCGACTAACTGGTCAATCCTTGGTAGCGGGAAGCTATCCTTGGGGCAGGCTTTGTTCAGATCGGTGAAGTCGACGCACATCCTCCATTGATTGTTTTTCTTTTTCACTAAGACCACATTCGCCACCCATTCTGGGTACTTAACTTCTCTGATTGACCTTGCGGCGAGCAATTTTGATACTTCCTCCTTTATCGCTGCACTTCTTTCTGGGTTGAAACTTCTCCTTTTTTGCACAACCGGCTTGCATTTCTCATTCACAACCAGATTGTGCGAAATTACACTTCTATCAATCCCTGGCATGTCTTCGTGGCACCAAGCGAAAATCCCCCTATATTCCTTCAACAAGTTTGTCACATCTTTCTTAACTTGTTTAGCCAGCCTTGCTCCGATTTTTACTGTTTTGTCTGGTTCCGCTTCATCTAGAATAACTGACTCAGTTGGTTCTTCTTTCTCTCTGCTCGTTTTGTCCCTTGGGTCTAGTTCGAAGTTTCCCGGACTATCTTCCTGCACCTCCCTGTCTACTTCGAATATGTTTAAGGTTTCCATCCCTGCTTTATCTTTGAAGATTGATAGGTTGGCGCGGCGAGCCATCTCCTGTGACCCTTTCAATTCTCCGACACCAAATTCTGTAGGGAATTTTATTTTCAATGCATGGGTTGAAGTAACAGCTCGAGCTTTGTTAAGAAATGGTCGGCCAAGTAAAGCATTATACGGCCAATTGTGGATGTCAACCACGACAAAGTCCAAAAGGATTGTTCGCCGGCATGGTGCTGTACCAAATCTCACCGGCAGTTTCACAGTTCCTAACGACCTAACTTCTGCGCCACCAAATCCCTTTAGTGGTACATGGAATGGTTCGAGATCTTTTCTGTCCAGCCGCAATTCATCATATACTCTGGCACTTAAGATATCGGCTGAACTTCCATTGTCAATCATCACCCGAAGGACATCCCTATGGGCTATTCGAACCCCTACGACGATTGCATCGTTAGGTTTTGCATCTATCCCGTCTGAGTCTTCTGCTGTAAATGTTATAGGATCATGTCCTTCTCTTCCCTTCTTGAGGCTTCTCTGTACAGAATTGATCTCCATGCTTCTGTTTTCATACATTACTTCTCGAACTTCTGACATCCTTTCTCGATTGCTTCTCCCAGTACGAGGTCCGCCGAAAATGGTGTTTATGGTGGCGTTAGGGCTGTTCCCCCTTGGACTTTTCCTCTCCTGCCCGTTTCCTTGGCGGCTATCCTGGTGACCACCATATTTATCTCCCTTCAAAGCAAAATCCTGCAGGTGCCCATCTCTGATCAAACTTTCAATGTGGTCACGCAGCTGAAAACACTTTGAGGTTTCATGCCCATGATCTTTGTGGAATCGGCAGTACTTTGTTGTGTCTCTCCTGGCATTCGCTGACTGCTGTCGAGGGTATTTAGCGAGTCCTTTGTCTTCCACCACAGAAAGTATCTCCTCTTGATCGCCGGTCAAAGGGGTGTAATGGTTGTACCTTCCTCGAAACCTACTGGCTTGAGGATTTCCTTTGCTTTCTCTAGAGTGCCCCTTTGGCCTTTTCGTCTCTCTGGCGATCACGTGATACCGTCTTCTTGTCATCCTTTCGATCCGATTTTGAGTCAGGTTTGTGTCCATGCACGTAGCTACCCCCTTGTGCTACTTCTTCTTCTTCTGCTAATGCATAGTCGCCAGCTATTTCCATCATCTTCTCATAAGTTTTTGGTCTCTCTCTTCGCAGGTCAAAAGATAATCGCGCCGCTTTGTAACCCATTGGTGAAAGCGGCGATCACAGCTACATCGCTGGCATCTTCAATTTGAGCAACTTCCTTACCAAATCTTGCTAGGTACTTCTTGATTGACTCATTGTGCTCCTGTTTCAAATTTGATAGATGAGCGAGTGACTTCCTTCTCTGCACACTCCCCATGAACTGTCTTATGAACGCCTTGCTGAGGTTGAGAAACTGCTTATACTTCCGGGCGGAAGTCTTCCAAACCACCTAGAGGCGAGATCGCCGAACGTTTGAGGGAAGGTGAGGCATAAAAGCCCGTCATTAGATGAATACTGGGCCATGATGTTGCGGAATCGGCGAACATGCTCCTTCGGGTCCCTGTTCTCCTTGTACTGCTCAATGGTTGGCATTCTAAATCTGTCTGGGAACTGGGTGCGAGCAATATCTTCAATGAATGGGCTGTCTGACTCATCATCTGAAGATACGTTACGACCGTACCTTCGTGCCATCGCTGAAACCTTTCTTGATAGCTCTTGTAGGGTGACATCTCGCTGACCAGTTGGTTCTCCTGCTGGATCAAGTCTGCTCTTAATTGTCATTCTCCCATGGTTGTTCCTATTATCCGGGCTCCTTCGATCTTCTGTGCTTTCGGATCTCCTTCGCCGTGCTCTTTTGGACCGTAACTCTCTTCGTGGACGTAGACTCTTATCTTCAGACGAGATAGAACGGTTTCTCCGTCGGTTCCGTTGGTATGTGTCACTGGAATTGACCTCATGTGTCTGCACCTGGTCTCGCTCCTCTCTGGATTCTTCATTCATCACACCTTTTCCTTTCCTTTGTTTTCTCCTTTCGATATACTCTGGGTGGTCCTGGGGAGTCTCCTCGGCGGATTGTCTTGCTTGAGTATCAGGGATTGCGATGTGAACTTCTGATCGTAGCCTTCCGGGAGGATGGATTCCAGTGGTGGTTAACTCATAAGGAGATGAAACTCCCAAACCGATGGGAAGCGAAAGCCCTATCTTGTTGGCTTCGCTGATTAGGTTTACCAACGCAGCTTGGAAGTGATGCAGAATCCCAGGGTCGGCGGCCCTAGTCCCTGGTGTTGCCACCGATTGTTCCCCGATCGTTACTGCCCTATCTCCTGTCGGCGCAGCTGGTTCAATAACCTGATCTCCGCTGGAGTTAACGTCTCTATCACTGTCGTTGTTCATGTTCATGTTCATGTTCTTTAATTCGCAAGGGTTCCTCGAAGTTTTTTGTAACCCCCTCCTTCTAGCGCCAATTGTTGACGTGTGAAATTTGGATTGCCACGCACTCAACAATTATATCAATTTAATATAAAAACAAGAAAAATTGAGAACGCATGCAAAAGACAGATTTTACGTGGAAAACCCTTGAATGGGAAAAAAACCACGGCGCCCCTGAGGACAGAAAAATAATACTAGGTTTTCGTTGCCTTATTACACGCTTAGATCTCTCTTACAGTTGCTCTCTTTTCTCTCGATTTCTGAACCCCTTCTCGTGGGATAGGTGGTTCTATTTATACATGATATTTAGGGTTTTTCCCTTGATTTTAGTCCTGCTCATAGTGGGATTTCCTTTCAGATTCGTACTGGGAATCCCACGTTGCTGTGGATACAGATAGGTCTTCTCCTTTTCCCCCCTTGATTCCTTGTTGTTTATGGGTTTTCTAAAGTGTAGGGTTTATTTCCGTGTTTCTGCCGAGTCGGTTTAGGCCCAGTATGCTGGTGCAGCGAGTACATTTATTTCTGGGTTTCGTTTCTTCGGCGACCATATATCTAGATTTGGCAAGTACATATCCAGTTTCAGCGAGCGTGTTTCTGACCTTTTTGGATTCGAGGTACTTTGACATTGACTTGTCATATTTCCTTTATTGACCCGGTCAATGAGTGACGTGGCAATCTTTATTGACTCTTTTTGATGACGTGTCGGGTTGGCAATTTTATGCATACACAACAACACAAACAAATATCACAAACAAATATCATGAATGGAATGTTTCTCCGATACTATCCCAACTATTCTCTAAATATCTCCACAATAACTCACATAATATTCCTAGAAGATCTTCCTATATACCCCTAAAT